>VXCM01001333.1:0-106374 GCA_014773175.1 Lucifuga dentata
CATTCAAGGCAATCGGTTTCATCAAACTGTTTGAGTTGAACTAACTCGTCAGGTTTTACAGTGTAGTGTTGGCTTCTTAGCAAAGATTTCACACAAGTCATGATAGATGATTTTTCCTCCTTACATGTAGCAGAAATGGGTTTTTTTTTTTTTTTTTTTTTTNTTTTTTTTTTTTTTTTTTTGTTCTTTTGTATTCTGTTAAGCATCTCATAACTCTCAGATTCATCTTACAGCCGTTTGTGCCGGTCCTGATCCCAAGGTTGAGAACAAATCTATAGTAATATGTCAGCAAAAGCACAAAATCTCTGAAAATCTCTTTAAAACTGCACCATATTTTTACAAGTCTAACAAATGACGGCATTTAAATAACCTCAATGAAATCAGATTTTTCAGTATAGGCGCTGTTACTGTTAAGTTATCAAGTCACAAAAAATATTCTGACAGAACAGGAGACAGAAAGACAGAGAGAGAGAGAAGAGACAGAGAGAGAGATGTTCTGGCTGAGACAGAAGTCCGGAAGTGGAAAACAACACCAGGTGGTCGAGCGTCTGGAGGCAGGCAGTCAAAGAGCACTGTGTTGCCTTGACAACTGTGACGCCTTGTTGATGATAATAGCTGAGCACCTCACTGCCAGCACACACACACGCACACACACATACAAGCTCTTCCTATATGTGTGTGTGTACTAGATGGGTTTGTAGGTTCATCAGAAGTGGACTGGCTTTCTGACAAGATGCTGCATGTTGAGTGCAATACAATACTGCCACAACCCTTATTAAAGGACCATAACGGCAATCATGCATGTTTGAGTCCAATATGTACAATCCACATGCATGTTACATAGTGACAACCATTTCCCAACTACTTTAGCGGTAAATTTTAGAATTTTTATACCTTCCAGATTACCATTGGTTTCCATTCATTCCACTATTAAAATCAACTTGTAGAGAATTGAAACATTGCTGATACATAATCCATCACAGTGAAAAGAATATCTATTAGTTTTTTTGTTGAAGTAACTTTATTTAACCGATCCAACACAGAACTCACGAATGTATGTCTCCACCAGGGAATATAGTCCCAGAAGAAGACAGCTCTTACAGAGAAATTAAAATGACCATGACTTCTACAATTGTGCATAAATATTAGAAGCCAAAACATTGAATTTTAAGGTGGGTTTATCACCTGTACATTTGACTTTGAAAGATTAGGGGATTTGAAAAAATAACAGGAAATCTAAAATATATTTTTATGCTTTGCAAATGGTTGTCAGTAATGTAAAATATATGCAGGTTGTATATATTGGGCTCAAACATGCACAATCGCTGGTATTGTCCTTTATTAGCAGCACCATGCTTGTGCTTCTATTCTGTTCTATTGTGTGCTAACTGTATCCACATCAGTGCAGCTAATAACCTGCAAGTTGCTTTTTATTATCTACTTTTCTTCGGTTTCATTTATGAGACAATACAGTTCATCGTTAGCCAAAGGCCAGCGTCCTGCTGTATAGAACGGGGAGCATATCTGATCCAGCAGACAAGCCATCTGTTCCCCCGAGCCGCAGTGGGATCTGATCAATACGGCCACGGTAGACAGAGCGTTGCTGCTGTGGTCTCCCACACTGACTGGAATAATGGATCAGCTTCTGGGTCACAGAGGACTCATTGTGCCAGCAGCATGACAACTGAGGTTTCCTGCTCAACACCACTTTGTTTCAACTCTTTTAATTAAGGAGTTGGGCAACAGAATTCCCTAACAGGCTTATAGCTATTGGCAACCTTGCAAACAGAACTGATTGTTTAATTCAGGATTTAGCAAGTAAAGCCTTATACAACCAGCAAAGTGTTTTAATTTATGAGGTTGTCAGGCCTTTGTGTTACTGCATCACACCAGTATCCACATGTGGGCCTAATGCAGGTATTTATGCAGAAACTGGTACATTTCAGTTGAATGCTCTCGTGAGCTTTCACTGATCTGATGTGGACCAATCCAGAAAGCTTCCCCTCTTCCGCTGCATCAGCTGGTGATTTCTGAGCACATAGCCACTGCAGCATCCTTCCACCTCATCCTCCTCCTCTGTTCTCCTCCCCCACNCTCCTCCTTTCCACCTGCTTTTAAAATGCATGGCGCTGCCCAGCCAGGCCAGTCTATGCAGGCAATATCACTCCTCTCAGCCTTTCCAGAGCTGAGGGGGAGGCCAGGATGGATGGTTATCATCCTGTGTAGCCAGGGGGGGGGGTTCCAAGGAAAGAAGACAAGGTCAGAATGAGCCAGCAAAGCCCCCTGCTCTCCCTTGTAGTACCAATAATCGATTAGGAGATGAGAGTCGACCTGAATCTGGATTGTTCACCGTCTCACTAAGGAGAAAATGGTTTAGCCCAGCTGTAGGCTGTCCTGTTCCATGTACCCAGTGAGTAAATAGGCCACTGACTACAGGAAACCCTGCAATAGCAAAAAAAAAAAAAAAACCTCAAGAAAGAAATCCACTGTAATAAGAATATATATAATATCTAACTCTATTTATTAAATAGAAAAAAATGAATGATCAGACGCTCCATCATGTAGCAGACATGTAATGTCATGCAGGAGACGCCATCGCCTGATGCATGGAGGAGGGGAAATAGCCTGGCAGCATCTATCATAAACGCAGCAGACTACAGGACCTACATCTGCTGTACATTTACTCATCTGTTTCATAACGGGTAACACCACTCATGCCAAAGCCCCAGCTGGATTAAATCCTCTGCTGTGCTGTGTGTGTAGGCCCAGCATCGCCGAAACAAGCTCGGATGGAGGGTTAAAGATGTGGAGGTTGATACTACATCCATAAAATCATAAAATGAGGCACATGAAAGGCTCAGCGATATTCAGCGTTCACCTTCGTTTCGCACCTATACATCACTGCTCTGCGCACAGGAGTCAGGGCCCAACCTCCAACAAAAGGCCTGTGCATAATTTCAGCTATTCTCAAACAACCATATGGCGATGATAGCATAATGCTAGCCGGCCTTTGTTCTTGCATTTATTTTGTTTCAGTGCTCGAATCCATGAAAACCTGCACGATTCCCGATCATTAGGGAAATGAATCAGTTCCATTTGGGTCTCTGTTGTGCGCAACGCTGTAGCCTTCAGTTAGCAGCTGCCTGTGTGCATCAACTCAGGGTACATATCGGGGTCAGGAGAAAAGCCTGCAGAGCTTAATGTTTGCCATTTCCACCACAGCTTGACTGGAATTTTTTTCCCTTGCCGGACAGAAAACGGGTCATTTAGTCAACAATGGCTGGTGATCAGCCTCCCCTCCATGCCATGGTGGGGTCACATGCTTCATTCAGCTCCTCTAAGAGGCTTTACAATAATAAAGCTTTATTCGTCTCTCCCCATTCAGTCTCATATATGTTGATTTTTATCTGCAGAAAATAAAAAAAACACAATAGCCATCCTCCCAGCAAACAAATGACATCATCCTCTGAAAGCCACACAACCAGGGGAGTGAAGCATCGTAAATAAAACATAGCAGGTTAGAGCGCAGAGATTCTGCTGTGCTACATATCTGTCTTTCCGTTTGTTGTTCCCGTTTCCACTCACCAGGTTCAGCACCGTCTCCACGATGTCCCTGTTGCTCACCTCCCCGACCTGAATCAGGCCCACCAGCACGGCGAATTTCATCTGGATATTCCTAATCGGGACGGCGGGGTTGATCACCCCGGCCGGGAGGACCATAGAGCCGGCTGAAGACACCATCCTTTCCCCGGTGGTGCTGGAGCCAGCGCCCGCGGTGATTTGCGGTTGTACGGATGTACCGGGCGGAGGGTGAGAGTCTCGGTCTGTGTCGGTGAGCGAAGCCGAGCCCGGTGGTGCTGAAACCGGCTTCTCGCTCGACATTTCCCCTTGGACTCTGGGAGGAGAGGAGCGGTCGCCGCTGTCTCTCACACCTGCTGTACCAGAAGCTGCTGCTGCACAAAAAACATCCACTGCGCAGGAAAAATAAAGGAAACGGAGGTTTAAAAGGGGAAATTACGTCTTAAAAAATCCTCTAAATTCACCCTATCCTCCTGAAAACGTGTAGACACTCATAGGGCTGGAAAACAGGATAAAATCTGGAGGCTTGACAGAATGATAGCCTACGTTCTCTCTCTCTCTCTTTCTCTCTCTCTCTGCACCATGTTGACGCCCCCTGTCTGCAGTAGTGCGATGTAGCCACGCATGCGCACTGCAACACTTTCTGGGAGCGTGCTGGAGCGGAATAACATGGAGCATCCTTGCACATACACAACCCCCCCACCTAAACAGCTGGGTGTGTTTCTGTTTTGTTTTTATTTTTTTATTTTTTAACCGGTTATGGGCCTGGAGGTGCACACATTGAAGAATTAAATGCAATAATTAAAAAACTCTGGTGGGCATTATTTTGGTAGCAGTACAGGAATGGAAATGGAGTTCATGCAGTTTAGGGAGTCTGGCTTCCAGACGGAGGCTGTTTATATATTCAGAAGATAACTATCCACCTGTACCACTTCTCCCTGTCCCGAGTTTAACTCTGGAACATTTCGATTTCCTCATTAACTGTCCCAAAAATTGCTCTCATCACACCTACTTCCTCCTCTCCTCCTCCCAGTTTCATCACCTAGTTCGCTCCTGCAATCATTTTTCAATTTTGAACACGTTTCTTGCCTCATCTCCTCTCTTTTTACACCTTATTTCTCCCCTTTCACAGAGCATCATCTCCATCAAAATAATTTGCACACAGACTCTAAGGCAGACAATATCGCTCCAAAACCACACTGTACATAATGTGTGACAGAGGAAAGAGGCGCTTTTACTCTTTTGCTTTTTGTGCCAGTATGCTCAGAAGCACAGAAACTACACACATGCATTATGCATATATATATGGGCATACATGCAAATGGTTAATTAATTGTTTCATGTATGGAATGTCAAAAATTATTGACAAATATCTATATTTATCTATCTATCTATATATATATATACACACACACACACATTTTATTTGTAAAGCACTTTAAAAAGTACTCAAAGGCATAAAAACAGTAGCAGAAACAGTAAAAGCAATAACAGAATAAAAACAATTACAATTAATTACAATTAATTATTGTTACAATTATTAATTATTATTACAATTACAATTAATTAAAACCAATTACAATGCAACAATTGCATTAACAATTACAGAATGAAGGAACAATAATAACATAAGAGAAGAGGGCACTGCAGATTAAAAGCAGGTTTAAGTAGGCAGGTTTTGAGTGCAGTTTTGAAAAGGGGAGTGATGGGGAATGTCTGAGGTGTTGGGGGAGAGAGAGTTCCAGAGGGAGGGGGCAGCAATAGAAAANCCTAGGTCCAGTGCTTTGGACCGGGTGAGAGGGGAGAGGAGGTTAGCGTCAGCAGATCTGAGGTTACAGGTAGGAGTGTGTTGGTGCAGGAGGTCAGTGAGGTAGGAGGGGCTGTGTGTGTGTGTGTGTGTGTGTGTGTGTATATATCACAAGTTCCTATAGAGCCCAAAATGATATCTTAATTGCTTGCCTTGTCTCAAAAACCAAAAGATCTTCAACTTACATTAATTTGAAACCCTGAAAGCATCAAAGAAGTGAAAACCAGTTAATGTGTGACATTTTTACTATCAGATTTCTGTCAGTTGGCCAATCAATTCATTGTTTCAGTACTAGCAATAATGTGAATGTTGTTAGGCACCAAATCACAAGTCCAGCAGGCATCTCCTACACACACACACACACACACACACTAGTGATATCACAGCCAGTTGCTACTGGTGTCTCTGAGTTTAGTGCTGTACCTGTGTGCGTACATAAGCCTGTTTCACACTCCATGTGCTCTTCCAACAGGACACATCTGCTGGCTAAGATTTCCATTAGTGAAACTGCTATAGAGGCTGATTCGTCACTCTGTCTATGTGTGTGTGTGTGTGTGTGTGTGTGGGTCTGTCTGGATGTATTTTCATATAGCCTGTGATGGCAGTCTCTTTGACGTCTCGCTCTTCGATTTTTTTTTTTTTTTTTTNTTTTTTTTTTTTTTTTTGAGATGCTGACCGTTGTCAGGGGAGACGAAGTGTGGGTGACATCGGAGTGACATATTCTGTGTCTCTGCGTGTGCGTAAGTGACTTGTACATTTTGTGTGTGCATGTGTGTGATATCATTAGAGAATTTTACAGATGAGCAAAGGCCATCTTGTTTTTTGTTTTTTTTCCCTCAACGCACAAAAGAAATGAAGGAAACAGTCACACACACACACGGAACTCCACTTCCACAGAATCACACACTTCCCTCACACTCAAAGAACCAACTGCTCAAACTAACATGCTATCTTGCTCTCGGAGGTACACGCTCTTGAGTTCACACACACATGCACACACACACATGCGCGGGCACACACAATGACAGGCTCTCTCGCACACCAATACACTCCTCTTTGTTTTCAGACAAAGGCTTGCTTCGGCAGCTTTGTCATGATTTCACAAAAGACCTCTTTAGCAGAAAGAGAGGCTTTAACTGGGATCTGTTGGTGATTGGGTAAAAGTATTAACATTGTTCTCTCTCTCTCTCTCTCTCTCTCTCTCTCTCTCTTGCTGTCACTCTTCCTCCCTCACTTCCAGTTGCAGTATTTCTGGGCAGACAGTCGCTTTCCTTTCCGTTCGGGTGTACCTTTGCACGGCGGTGTGGAGGCAGTGCTGGTGTCTTGTGTGAGTTGATGATCAGAGAGCTGGAGCCTGGGAGGGGGCTGCGACTCGGGAAGAATCAGAGAGTGCAGCAGAGGTGACATGTGTCAGAAAGGGTTTGATCAGAGCACACGGGAGGAAGTCAGTTTGTATCTGGGTGATTTTTGGCGGTTGGATTTGGTTTACAAGGATCTACTATCCGTTCTTTAATGGCACTGAGTAACAAATCCAGTCTGACTCTGAAGTCAAAGGTTTTTGCAGGAATAATGAGAGATTCTTTCTTTGTGCATGTGGAATAAATACACATTTCAGCTTAGCTGGCATAGAAAGGTAGAGAAGATGAAAGTCATTTGGGGCAAGTCCAAGTCAAGAGTTCACAAAAAAATTTCTAATCACAATGATAGTTTTTCAGGTTTCTGAAAGCCGACTGTCGGCTTTGTAACAAGACAAAAAAAGCTTTTTACATACTTAACAACCAACTAACAATTTGTGCTTGGAATAATCTGGGACGTTTTTTTTTTTGTTTGTTTTTTTGAAGGTTACAGAAACATTCAAGTAAAAGGTTCAGGTGATTCTAATAGGTTTTCTAGGAAACTTTTCTTAATGGTGCTACAATATTCCTTTTTGGTAAAGAAAAGTGACTCCCAAAAAGTTTTCAGGAGATTAGAGTGTTTCCACTCTTAAACTTCCTAGCGTGTTCTGAAAATCATATGGGAGTCTCCAGAGAAATTCCCAAGAGGTTCTGTAAAGGTTTAATAATATAACAGGACAGGATGGGAATGTCCAGGGAACCTTCCTTGAGATAATTCTACAACCACAAACAACATTACAGAGAAATCCTCTCAGAACATTCTGGAGACAAGAAACCAAGTGGGGATGTTCCCAAAAGATTCTTCAAAGGTTATTATAAATACTACCAAATGTGAACACTTAGGGAATGTTGAAGGGATGCAATTTGTCCCTTAAATGCATTTTTACAAAACTTTGATAAAAAATTAAATATTTTTCGAATCGGAAAACAGGTTTCTAAGTTTTGCTACATCTCTGCTATTAGAGACATGTAAGGCAGATCAGTATGTATGCTGCAGCAGGCTGACCTCAGAAAACCCCGCTAGTCACTTCCTGTTTTCATAGATGGAGGTGAGTCATCATTAAATAAACTCCATGTAAAGTTCAGCGCTGCATACATGAATGTCAACGTTTGAATTCATTAATTTCATCCTATGACATTTTAACTGCTACTGCTGATTGGACATTCGAGAGCTTCTTGAATTTACAGAATAAAATCTGTATGTTTTTTTTTTTATTTGTACAGTTACATTTTTAAATTTATGAACCAATTTATGAATTTTTTTCTCTTTTTTCCTCTTTTCTTTAGCTTGTTCTTGAGACAATTCCACAAATTTCCAGTATAGTTTATCTTGTAATCCTGGACTCAATAAATTAACAAGCAGGGGCGGAGTTAGGGGTGGGCTTATGGGGCTTAAACCCTGGATGTTTTCCACAAAGCCCCGAATCTTTTATAAATAGTGTGTTTTTAATTTTCTGTAGCATTTTTGCAATTACCCAAATTCATCGCCAAGGCAGAACCACAGTGTTGTGAACGGATTACTCAGACTGAATTGGTGGACGGAACGGACATAACATTTTTATTTTTATAACACTACATATAGCTCTGTGTTTAGATCGTTGTAAAGGTTTTCATTTAGAAAATGTTTTAACTTCATATAACTTGTTAAATGATGCAACATTATTTGTTACATTTCTTAATCATTTCTCAAAATTTATATTTAGCTCATATTTAGCTTTATTTAGCTTTAGTAGATATAAAATGCCTGGGTTAGGGTTAGCCCTGGATCTCCTCTAACCCTAGATCCGCCCCTGTTAACAAGTGTCTTGTTTTCATGCTTGAAGCTGTGAGACTGTTTGTAGTTGTAACACCACCTTTGCTCTTAAAAGTTGTTACAAGGATGGAGGAGCAGCTTTGACTGGGTGATGACCTCGGATCAAGGACTCAAGTCTTTAGCTATAAGGCTGGAACCCTGAAATCTTGAACTGAGTGTACTGACCATGAAGAACAGACCGAGGTGAGATGAATTTAGTTTAATGGAAAAGCACACCGGGGCTATTCAGTTCGCAAGGCCAGCATTGAAAATGTGCGTCTAAGAACAAGAATGAGCGATGTACAAACACGTTTGCTTCTCTGCACCTTCATTGTTTGCTTCTCAGTGCATATGACACTGATCCGGTGCAGCGCAATCTCTTCAGTTCCCTTTTTGAGTCATTACTAAAACACATAAGGCAGCCGAGAATTATTTGAAAGCTTAAAACTTTCTTTGAAAATTCTGTTAAGATCTCAAGATTTCCAGAAATATCATGTCATGTTGTGTTGAATTACAGAGGAACTTCAAAGCCCTGAATGGCATGAACCTCTCCTGCCTAGATCAAACTTCAGATACCTGCTTCTCTAAATAAGCGCTGTGGTAAGATGTCTGAAGCTAGATGACTTTTTTTTTTTTTTTTTTTTNCTGTACAATACACGACACACACACAAATCACAGTTTGTTACCATATTTCACAAAGACATATCCCATGTTTCCTCTGTGACCTGAAAAAGAGTAGGCTGAAGACAAAGCTTATTTAAAGCCTACATCCTTCTCACATATCACATTGTTTAAGAATAAAAAAATCTCTGATCACTAATTCATTGTTCACCTTCACCATAATAAATAAAGAAAACACTACATTTACATATACATTTTCACATACATACATACACAATCATGATGTCAAGATCAATCATTCATAGAATTTCTTTTTATTTCTTAATTGCATTAATTTTAAACATCCATTTAATTTTTGTTTTTTTTAGAGTTTTACATAATTTCATTTCATTTTCCATTGTGTTCCACATATTAACACCAGTCACCAATATACTTCTTCTTTTTGTTTCTGTTCTAATTTTTTGGAATGTCATATATACAAACTCCTCTATGACTCCTATAGGACTTTAATGTGCAAAAAAAAAAAAAAAAAAANAAAAAAAAAAAAAAAAAACTGATCTGCATCTACTCCCCCATGCTGCTGCACTACTCTGCACAGTGAATGAAAACAGGTCACTTTAGGTACTGTCTCTTTAAGGCCACCTCCTGAAAACTCTGCTTTGTTCTGATTGGCCAGCTGCATCAGGCCTGAGCTGGCAACATCCACGGAGTGTAAAACACCACAGGCAAACGCTTCCAAGCTACACTTGGTGAGTGTGTCAGCCAGGTGTGTATATTGCTCAGTCTCAGTCTCTTCATCACGTGTTACATGTTGATATCAACATATTATGGATTTAAAGGAGTAATCATAAGCATCAATTTTTGCAACTTTGACAAAGTTTAATGCATATTCCTTCCTACATTACAGTATGAAAATGACTGAAAATAACAAAAAGCATCATATTTCCCCATTAACTCAATTTATTTTCAGATTCTGCATCAAGTTTGGATCATTTCAGCAACTATAAAGGCATGTTGACTTTACTCTTCAGCACCAACAGGAAGTGACCCTAATGTAATCCTGTAAGGGTTAATTTCCCTGATTTTGTACACAAAAGTCTTTATACAGATGCTTTCACATGCTCCACATGACCAAAGAACTAAATAATTTAAAGAGGAAAATGGGTGAAGTCGACTTTTGAGAAATCACCTGGGATACTTGTGTGTATTTTAAGGTGTGTGATTGGTTATGTGTCTGATGTGACCTGTACAGCAGCAGCAGTGAATTCAGACAAAACTGCATCAAAACTTTTACGCTGGAATGTCCTCGCACATTTCATTTCCTCTGAAGCCCCTGACAGATAATTCACTTTTCTTTTTAACAGATTTTCTCATTAATTATGTATAGGTTTGGTAATAGCATGCCAATGGCAGACCACACACCCAAAGATACAGTACACAGACACAAGTGCAAACACCGTCTCATCAATAATTCATTCATGGGATAATTTATTCATTAACGACCTTATCATGGTTGTCTGCAAGAAGACAGTGGATTAGCCAGTCTCAGAGGAGATACATCTGTTTTCCCTTGTCTTTCTCTCTCCCTGCTCGACTTTTAGAATGTGTGTGTATGTATGTGTTTGTGTGTATGCATGTGTGTGTGTGTGTGATGCAGGAAAAGGGCAGCAATATTACACAGCATCCAAAATCATCACCACAAACATCAAAGGATTCTTCAGATGAAACAATCTTTTTAATGTCTAGACATGAGAAATGTTTGTACATGTTAAAGTTTTTGGGCTGTCAATTTTAGCGTTAAATAAGACTGGGTAATTATGAGCCATCATTCCAATGTTTCCAATGTCCAGTTGTATTTAAAGATGCTTTAAGCCAAGTTGTGCCTTGTTGTAAATATGAAAGACAAATTCTGACTGTGTTATGTGATTCTCATAAAGCAGCGAAGGACAAATTCTACAGGCTGCAGGACTTGAAAGGACTGAAAAGGACAAAAATAAAGGTTCAACATTTTGCCACTATAGAGATGAATTTGCTATATACCTGTAAGCAAATTACCTCTACATTAAGATAATATCACCTTATTGTTTCCTACTTCTGCTGCAGTTTGTTTCACCCTCTGAGTGGGCAGTAAACCAGCATTTATCCTCTGAGAGTTCTTCATGCCTTGAACCAATGAGTCATGTGACAGCGGTTGGAGTTGTTAGAGTCGCATGAATGGAAATGCAAGAGCAGTTTGCATCTCCATCAGAAAACTCCAAGAAATCTGTCAATAAAGTTCAGGAACTCAAACTTTTCATGTGTGGCTATAACTGAAGCTTGTTAGGCAGGAGCAGCAGCTGGACATGCAGTACCTGTTTTCTCCAGAAGAGGTCACGCTCAGGTCTTACTGACAACCATTTTCCAAAATACTGGGGCAGTAAATTTTTGAATTGTTTTTCCTACTTTCCAGGCAGCCATTGCATTCAGTTCATTCCACTGCGCTATTAAAATCAATTTGTAGAGACTTGAAACTTGCTTGAGATAAATAATCCATCACAGTGAACATGACGTCTACAAAACTTTTTGTCAAAATAACCTTTATTTAACCGGTTCAACACAGAGCTGCAGAGAACACACTGTATGTTTCCACCAGGGAATATAGTCCCAGGAGAAGATGGCTAAAACTGGCTGTCCCCTCTAAATTCGGACAGTGAAATGTTGAATTTTAGGGTGAGTGTATCACCTGAACATTTGATTTTGAAAGATTAGGGGATTTAGAAAAATAACAAGAAAACTAAGATACAGGTTTTTGTTTTGGAAAATGGTCAGTATAATGTAACATGTGGGTAGGATTTATTGGACTTCAACATGCAAAATTGAAGGGTATGGTCCTTTAAGAAGCAATACCTGTGTCCCATTTTCTACATAAAAATATAAAATTGCTGATGTTAAATGAAGTAGAAGCTATGGCAACATTTAATATCACACATTATCATAGGACTAACTAACTGAAGCTTACAGGGAGGCTGATTCCTGTTCAGACACCTTCATTGTCTCCTCAGAGCTAAGTAGGTAAATGTGACTGAGTATTGATCTGCTGTGTGGTTTAGGTTTTGTTTTTTTTTTACATGCAGACGTACAAAAGACAGACAAAGGACGTATAAAAATGTCCTTCAGAAGAGAAACTGCTGCTTTGATGTCTCTTCATTCACTCAGAGATCTAAAAATATTTTCCATGGCACACTTTCCAGATTCATTCATGACCTTCACCCTTAAGTGATGCAACAGCACCACCCAGTGGACACAAGTGCACATAACAAACCAGTCAAAATTCTATTATATATAATAAATCAATTTAATATCAGAGGAACGTTAACTTAAATCCCAACAAACAAAAGACAATAGATATGTTGAGTTTTTATATTTTTATTCTTTTGTTTCAAAACAATACTTCTATTTTCTGTCACTGTCTCAGCTAAGTTTGGAGCCTCTGCCCACACACACACCAAGGCTCACGTCAGACTCACTCACTCTCTCTTTCACAGTCACACTCACACACAAACAAAAAACGCACTGTTCCCAGCAAACAGCATCCACGCAGCATTTTGGTGGCACTGTAGAGATATTGTATCATAGCAACGCCATAGCAACGCTGCCTACAGCTAAAATGAAACAGCCAAGGCAATGCTATGGAAGAGCAAGCTTGGGTTTGCTATTGCTTTTGTGGGATGATGTGAAAAGTTCACATTTCAGCATATCAATATGATAGGAAGACCCTGATAAGCTCTGATGTTTAATCTGCTGGCCCACAAAGTGTCATAGGTATCCACAATACAGGCTGGAGGTACTGTATATCTAAACTGCAGATCCACGGGTACATCCACGCACGCCCCCACACACACATTTGGATGCACCCAAACTCTCTCACGCACACGCCCACACACAATTTTGCATGCTTCCCAGAAGCAGTGAAATGGTCACATGTCTTAGACATTGTATAAATGACAGCAGAAAAGCAACAATAATACCATATACAGTGATATAATAATAACTTTAAAATAACATTTCATTTAGATAAGATTAACACTGAAAATAGTGACAGAATAGTTTAACTCAACAGTGATATCCAACACACTGTATCCATAGTAGGGGTTAAAAAGCACATTTATGGACCCCATGAGTGTTTCTCCCATATTTGTAATCCAGATCCCTCATGTATTTGTTTTTTTCCCCTCATCTTAGTGCACTTTTCACTCCGTAGTGCTGATATGTACCCATATTGTACTGGCCATAGTCATTCCAATTCGGAGCTTTTTAATCTGTAGCAAGCTTTATAATAAATAAGTGCATTTTGAAGGGATAAATTATGCTTTGCATGTAAATCAGGTAGCATTAGAATTAGATTATAGATGTAGAAATCATTTGCAGTGAATCTTTCTCTCATGCTGTGTTTCATACTACTACATACTAGTTTGCCAAAGGTATGATCATTTTTGGCATGTGAAATTAGTTATCAGCAATAACTATGCAGATGATAACAAAATTGTCATAAATTCAATATTTACTCTAAATTTATAGCAACTATCTCATAATCATGCCTGTCTGTGCTTTTATTTCAGGAGCTTCAAGTCTTTACACTAATGATGCAGTTCGGATTACAGTTTAGAAGAGAAATTAGCCAAATAATAAATACTACACGCATTCTCTGTTTGCAACCCATCCTACTCATTTTGCACATGGTTATAAGTTGTGTATATGAAATGCTGATGATTCTATGACGAAACCCCAATCAGGAAATCTTAATTTTAAACTCTGGTACATTGCTCCCCCTGCTGTCAATTATAAAAATATATGCTTGAGAAATCCTAAATCACAAGATAAATATGTAGCGATACTTTGAGGATGACATAAAGAATTTATTTTAGAGCAATTGATGCTATGTTGACTCATTCTGTTACTAGAATACAAAATAATTATACTCTTCCCTTTATGTGTGAATGACTAAGTCAGTACATTATGGCACATTTAAGCTCACTTTGGCTCAGCAGCGTGAAAAGGCTCCCGGTCCAAATCTAAGGACCAGGACGATTCCCCTCCAGTAGGTCACTGGTTCTCAGGCCCAGAGGCTCTGGCAGTGTCCCCCAAGATATAGATTGATTTCTGGGGTTCAGATTTGGCCTCAGTGTTTTTCTGATCCGTGTGGTGGAAAAGAATCACGGATCCTCTGGGCTTCATTTACACACAGGTGACCAAATGCCTTGTTGTACCATTCTGGAGACCTTCCCCTGTTAAAGCAATAACAAACATGCATTAATGATTCAATTATTCAGAACTGAGGATTATGAATCCACGCATATGACTGATACACACACACACACCTGAGGTCCACTCTGGAGATGTGTGTGAGCCTGGTCTTCTCTGCCCCACAGGGCTCTAGGAGGTACTGGGATTCCAGGACGACCCCCCTCACTGCTCCCATTCGTGGGCTGTCGTCATGTTCGACAGACACGCACACCAGCGTACAGGAGCCTTTACACAAGTCTGTACGCCACGACCTGAGGGGGCGGAGAGAGGAAGAGAGAAAAGTGTGAGTATAATTATGAAATGAAACAAAAATGCACACAAATAACAGAAGAAACAGATAACTGTCGTAATCCTAACCTTAGTACCATGTAGTCACAGCTGGGTTGAGGTGGCATGTTGCAGCAGGAGTACTGGTACACGTCCGTCTGTTTGTCCAGCGTCTCCAGAACCTTCTCCTGCTGTAGCTCGGTCTGCCACAGAGGGCGCTCTTTCAGCAGCCGCTGCAGCACCTCAGCGGGAGATGCTGACACCTCTACACACACTCGCCACCGCCTGAGTGGGTTACCATCTCCCACCTTTCACACACATCACAAGTTTTAGATGTGAAATGTATGCAAAAGGCTTTTATGTATATAAAATAACCTCTGAAAGGGGAATACACACACACACCTTTTTAAATGCCAGTTCTGTATGGTCAGTGGTTGGCCGAGACACCCAGCCTTTGCTCTTATCCTTGGCTTCCTTCAGCAGGTTCTGCACCAGCCTTTCTAGATGACTGTGATAGGATCCTTCCTCATCCTCCTCTTCCTCCGCCTCATCCACCTCCTCCTCGTGAGCCTTGCACAGCTCATCCAGCGGGGGTGCCAGCAGCTCCGCCTCCATGTAGGAGTTGCGAGACTGGGTCACCATCTCCTCTGGGACCTGAGGAACAGAAGAACAGGAAGACGCCTGTCACATCACATCAGCTCTGACCTAAATATGACCGTGTCTAAAACACGGAGACAAACGGATAAAAGTTAAACACGACTGGCTGTCCATTCACATTCAGATAGAAGGATTTTAAATCAATTAAATGAGGTCATTCAGAAAGTAGTTTCCCTCTTCCTGTAAATCATGGATTCTGACCTGAAAGAGATGCTGGCACTCGGTGATCATGTGTGCCAGACCCTGGGTGGCAGCCAGGTTCTCATTCAGGTCTTTCTGATCGGGACGGCCTGTGGTGTACTTCCTCTGGATTGACCTGGATATGAAAATATACAGAATGTGAAGAATATAAACTACATGACCGTTAAACACTGAGGAACAAAGAGAACTTATTCTTAGATTGTAATTCAAAACAGAAAACTTCTATCACAAAGCAGCAGCCAAACATATAAACAATTACCATATATACTCGACTATCAGCTGACCTCAACTATAAACCAACCCCCCGATTTTGACCTGTAAATTTAGATTTTTAAAGAAACCCACATATAAGCTGACCCCCTGATGTTGTTCCATCAATTTATTTGTTTAGCAAATTACCTGTTTTTCTGGGTATTGTCATAATATTCCTCTGATTGTCTGAAAATAATCCATGTACCGGTAAACATTATATTTATTTCAGCAGCTGATTACCGTAACTGAAGGATTACGGCTTACTGGCTGCAAAATGTGCTGGATAAGATGTTTAGTCAGGAAATACGTCATTCTAAGGTATGATTTAAAATATTTTCCACGGGTAGCGGTAATGGGTAGTATTTCTACCCCTGGAAATTTCGTTCTCTGGGATCAGATTTGAATTACTTATGTATAAGCCGACCCCCAATTTGCTTTGCGAAATTTAGTTAAAAAAAAAAAAAAAAAAAANAAAAAAAAAAAAAAAAAAAACTCGGCTTATACTCGAGTATATACGGTAAAAGTAAAGCAACAAAATCAGACATTCAACCCATATGCTCGTCGGTTCATATGTTCACCTCGGTGACAGCGTCTCGTTCTTCAATATGCTGAGGTGGAACAGCGACGGTCCCAGGCACACAGCCAGATTCATGGGAGTCATCTGGTTCTCCTCCACCAAGGAAGTGACATCACGCAGGAAGTAGAGCAGCATCTGCAGGGCCTCCCTGTTTTCATCTGGCATTAATAAAATGGCTGCTCTGACAGCCTGCAACCGCTGCTCCTTTGGGACGTCTAAAGTAAAGGGGAAGTGAGAATTAATTTGGAGGGGAGAATGGGTCATGGTTCTCTACATAAATTACATTTCTTGCTTCGTGTTAATGTTTCCAACTCTCAGTCTTTAATGCAAAGCTTTGAACTATTCAAATGTGTGTGATTTCATGTGATTTGCTCTCTCTTCAAATTTCAAAGCGTGTGCATAAAGGACCACACCACTAGATTTGCATGTTTGTGCCCTTACTGGGCACAAACATGCAAATCACCACCATACCATTTTCCAAAATATAAAACTGTATTTTAGTTTTCGTGCGTTTTTTGCCAAATCCCCTAATCTTACAAAATCAAATGTTGAGGTGATACAGCCACTGTAAAATTCAATGTTCTGCCTGATAACATGTGTGTTTGCATGTAGAAGGCATTTTACTTTACCTATCTCAAGCATGATTCAAGTCTCTAGAAGATTCCTTTTTTTTTTTTTTTTTTTTTTTTTTTTTTTTGTTAGTGTACTAGAGTGAACTGAAACCAATGGCAGTCTGGAAGGTAGGAAAAACCATTTAAAAATTTGTAGTACTTTTTTTTTAATGGGAAAATGGTTGACAGTAATGTAACATGTATGCAGATAGTATTTATTGGGCTCAAAGATGCAAAACCACTGGTATGGTCCTTTAAAATTTTATTTAAAACATTGTCAGATGGTTTCCGTCTGTATGACTGATGAGCACTGCAGCGGCATTGTGGCGACCTACATTGGTAAATGTGTAAAAAGGTTTCTCCCAGCTTGCTGGTGAGCAGAGGTTCAGGCAGGTCTCTGAAGAACTGTTTGACCATGTCGGCCACGTCGTACGCTGACTGCTCGTCGTAGCTCACAGAGTCGGGGGAAAGCTCACACTGCTGCCTTAGAGCCTGAATACGAGACTTCACGCCTGACTTACGGAACAATCCCACCTGAGAAAGGAACAAGAGGAACAAAGAAAGGCTTTTATTCACTGCATTTAAGCTAATTCAAAACTTTCAGGAAGCAACATCAACGCCATGGCGTTGATGTTGCTTCCTGAAAGTTCTGAATTAGTACATCGACTCTTCAAAGCAGCAACACGTTGTAAAAACAGGCTGTTTTCTCTCTAACCTGGTCCAGACAGTGTTTTCTGAGGTGGCTGAGCGCCTGCTGTAAACACAGAGGGAGTGGAAAACCACAGCGCTGGACATGGACGATGAGGGGAACGCCAAACACACTCTTCTCTCTGTAGTCTGGCACCTTCATGCGCTTCATAAACTTCGGCACAGACCTGGAAGCAACAGAATGAAAACAATTAGGAGAGTGTTGTGGTTAAGAGAGAGGACTGTGCTTTCATTATCCTCCTCTCCGTGATGCTGGTCAACAGAATTTCCCTCTTGGGGATAATAAAGATGACAATGACTGGTGTTTAATAGCACAAGGATGTTCCTGTGTGTGTGTGTTTGTGTGTCATGGCGACTGGCGACTTGTGGTATGTGGCTGAGAATTTGAGGGAAGTTTTAACCCACACTGGCTCCTTTGATGATCCAGGCGTGCAGACACTCGTTATTGTCAGGCCTGATGGAATAGATGCAAATGATATGTGTGTGTGTCTGTGTGTGTGTGATGGTCTGAAGCTCTAGCTCTGAGAGATAAAGATGTAGAATAGAGAAAATGAAGGCAGAAAAAACAGATATGAAAGTTGATTGATAAGTTCTGAGCCTCACATTTATTTATTTTTTGGCTTCTGCTAACAATGTTAGAGGGATTTTATCCCAGTTTCTTGCCTGATTGCTTATGATGTCACAATCTGGGTCCAACTAAAGCCTTATTCATCATTGGGAAGAGTCTGAAGAGGCAAATCAGGTGGGTAGGGCAGGTGGGTGCTGAAGTCGTTCAAATCCATAATCACGGCAAATCAGATAGTACAGAATCAGTTCGTCTAACTTGTATAACTCAAAAACCCTCAGGTACTTCTATAAAACTTATAAATAAATATATTACAGCACATGCTTATGTCCTGGATTCAGAACTTATCAATCAACCCTCAGACATACAGCAGTAAACAGAGCCTCTGCAAACACAGACGCCCAAAGACGAATATGATGGACATTTTTAAAGCCGGAGTCTACCCACCATGTCCAGCCATGTTTATTAGACATTGAGTATTTCTCCATGATGGCAGTGAGGCGGAGCAAAGAGAACTTCTGCAGCAGGCTGAGCTGGCCTGCTGATTGGCTACTGATCTGCAGAGAAGACACCGGTTGGTTGAGATGATCAGACATCCTGAAACTGGGCCACCGCAGACTGGGATGGGGAAAACAAGACAGTTATTGTGTGTTTCAGCCTGTATAAAGCCGTACGATGTGTTCAACAACGACACGAAAAGAGGAAAGACGCCGGTAGTTGTTAAGTACACACATACAGGCATCAGCAACCGAGACTGAAAGATGAAAGCAATGGTGTGACTCGTGGAGCTGAGATATCTGATGTCTGATAGGTCTATTTTCACTCCATCAGCATCTAATTGGAGCTGAATATCTTATGTAAATGCTCAGTTCTAAACGAAACAGGAAGTTAAAGGTAAGAATTTTGCCTCTTTAGCTGTACGTGCGAATTAAACTTTACTCGGTCTATAAATGCCTGGACGCATCCTCACCGCGGTCTTGTCAGGGACGCCCCGACTCCAGAGTCCCGCCTCTCTCGGCCGGTCCCTGTAGAGTCTGTGTCATTCAGAGAGACCCTATCTTTCTCGCCTTCGCTGGGGGTAGTCCTGCCCTCTCCCTCCTCCTCCTCCCCGTCCCCCGTCTCATCCTCGTGCAACACGCTGCGGCTCCAGTGGTCCACGATCTGCTGCAGTCCGCTGACGTGCTGGATGATGTCATCCAGGTGAGGGAACAGGTTGTCCTCTTTCTCTAGGTCCAGCAGGTCTCCCGTGCTGGCGTACAGGTGGGATCCCGGCACGTTGTCGTAAATGCTCACCCTGCTGCCCCGTGGAGCTCCGGGACACGGCGGCTTGGACAGAGCTTTAGCAGACCAGGGCTCACCCAGGCCAGTGTTGGGTGAAGACATTTGAGCCCGTGGCTGGCCGGCACTGTTCCTGCCATTGAGGGACGGCGCCAGGCTCTCTATGGACAGGGCTTTTGGAAATGTGCCTGGTTTGTGGTCTTTGGGGATGTGAATGAGGAGGTTTTCATATGAGCGGAACTGGTTTCTGCCAAACTGGCTCTGTCCTTCAGTCCTCTTACCCTGAGAAGGCAACTCCATGTCCTCTAGATACACACTGCTTCTCTTACTGGCAGGGCGGGGCTTTGCACACACATGCTCCTTCGCACTGGCGGCCACGGTCTCGCTGCTGGGGCTCACACTCGCCATGGACTGGTCTTTACAGTCGCTGGTAGGAGAGACAGAGGAAGTGCTGCCACCATTTTGGCAGCTATGTTTAGGGCTTTTCTCTAATTGGCTGATGGGAGTGCACTGGAGCATTTGTAGCGCATGAGGCTCATCTCCCTGTAACACCGGCCCGCTGATGACCAGCGGCGGCCTGCGACTTGAGCTTTTCCGTCTTGTTGATGGCCCCCAAGTCCTCATTACTTCCATCCGCCGCAAAAATTCTTTGGCTTTACTCCGCCCTCCTTGCCCATGGCGGCTGCTTTTGATTGGCAGGGAGTTGTAATGTGGAAGATCCCTGGGTGGTTGGTATGAAGCCGAAAGCGATGCCATCGATACAGAGTCGTATATGGCGGAGGCGGAGTCCTCGCTGTGGAGCGAGGAGATTTCTGTGATCTCCTGTTCGCTCAGGTCTGTCAGGATGCTCTCGCTGCTCACCGTGCTGTGCAGCCCCTCCCCCTGGCCTGTCGGGCTGCTTTCATTGGTGCTGTCCAACAGGAAGTCCTGCAGGCGAGACCAACGTCTGCTGCTCCACTCAAAGGTCCACCTTTTACTGATAGCCAGCGGGTCATCTTCATCAGAGTCTTCAGCCTGGGAAAGGACAGAGGCAAAATTAGACCGTGATACGTTCTGTCAAGATAAGCAGGGAAAGTTTGAGATTGAGACCAAGTTATTCAAGTTTCATCAAACGCTGACCTCCGTTTGAATAACATCATCACATTAACAGATGTACAGCATCAAATCAAACGGCAATTATGTAATTCTCCACCACAGAAAACTGCATTTCCCTAACTGTGTGCTGTGTGTGTTCTTATGAAACAAAAGAGCAAAAAAAGACGGTAATGATTTTCTGTCAAAAATGATAATCTTACCTTCTTCTTGGGTTGGCTGACATCCAGTTTCATGGATGCACACTTGTTCAGCGTGTTGAGACGTCTGAAATATGAACACACACACCATCAGTCATACACGCTACAGCTGCTGGGTTCGGTTTCCTTCTGTACTGTAACACTCCTTCCTTTCAATGTCTTATCTTTTCTTTTTGCCTCTTTGATCTCCTTGTCTGACTGCATCCTTCTCCTTGTCTTGTCTCTCCTCCTTTCCTTGGTCTCCCTTGCCTTTTCCTCCACACTGAGAATTCTCCTTTCCCCCCAGCCTGCCCCTCCCTCCATCCTGCCTTCATCCGTCTCATCTCCTTCAACCGTCTTCACAGCCCCACCCCCTTCTCTTTCTATATCCACCCTCACCAAGTGCTGGGGGCAACATCAGAACCAAGAGGCCTTTCTCTGCTCCCGTCCTCGCCACCTACCGTCTCCCCTTAAGGCAACTTAAGCGTTGAGAACAGAGGCCGGTTAGGAGGGTGGTGTCCATGTTCTGCCTTTCAATATGGAATCATTAAACCATGTTTTTGGGTTTCGTGACCTCTGTCATTTGAAAGATTTCAGCCTCTAATAATACAGCAGAAAATTCGCTGTTTACTTTCTCTGTTCTCTCAGACAGGAGATTGCTTGTTGCTACATATAAACGAGAAAAATGCTGACAGAAAGCGACAAACTGTCATACCAACTGTCTGTCTTGCTGAAGGTAAACATTCAAAAGTGGAAAACAGACAACGGGAGCCATCGTAGGAGTCTCCACACCCCAGATGGTACAAACAATTCTTATTGAAGGAGAATGAATAGGCAAATTTAGAAAGCTACAACAGCCGTAATGAAAAATTAAAACTGTTTTTGTGTGTGAGAATGGAAAAGAGAGTGTGTCCATGAGGAATGAATATAGAGGGCTCATTATGAGTGTGTTTTACGGCCCCTGAGCCAGTTCTCAGGGGGTCTGATGTGTATTCTCCCACAATATAGCTGTCAGAAATCACTAACGCTATCATTACCACACCCTGCTCCGCCAGAGACGTGAGGAGAGACGAGAGAAAGAGGCAGGAGGAGGGAAGTATGTGGGTAAGTAATTAAATGAGAAGGGGATGCTTAACCAGGGGAAGTAACAGAGGCTTAGAGACAGACGTGAAACAGAAAGATCTTTTCGTGTACACACAGCAATCTGATAGCCTACGCTAGCATCCACTGTCTCTCTCCTCACTCCCTCAGCCCCCCTGCTTTGCCCCCTGAGGGTCTCTGCTCTTTGAATGGGAGATCAGAGCGTGGCAGAGGGGAGGGGAGGTGACCAGATCAAAGCCTGTATGTCCGAGGGGGGGAGACAGGGATGGGGGAGTTCATTAAGCATCAGGGTCAGACGTCTGATGATTAGCGGTTAGCACCAGGCTTCAGGGACAGCTCAGAGCAGGGGGAGCGAGGAAAGAGAATGAAGAACTGAAATTTTACTGCACTGAAACAGAAGGAGACAGACAAAGAGTTGTGTTTTTATATTTTGTATATATTAACATAATAATTATTGTAAATCTGCTGATGGCTAAAATTACATTGTTCACAATAATTTAAGTACTCTTCACACTGTAAACTGGCCGTTTAAGTTATAGTCTAGATCAGGGTTTCCCAGTTTTCCAACTAGTTTTCCCCAAGGGCCAAATTATGTCAAGCATGCCAAGCCAAGGGCCACTACCCCCCCCANCATTTCCCACCCCCTGGACCTGATCCGATCTTTTTCTCTCATTTGGTAATAACAACGGAGCGACCCGGCACCAGGCGCAGCACTTCTGTTGTAGCGTTTGCGGTGTTTTATAATCACCATTTCTTAATAAAATGGAGATATATGAATATCTGNCTGTTGTAGCGTTTGCGGTGTTTTATAATCACCATTTCTTAATAAAATGGAGATATATGAATATCTGTGGAAAGCTTAGATTCTCTGAACAAAATGAACCCAAGCATGACATTTTATGACCACACAATCCCAAGATAAGTACGACTGAAGTACAAGATTTTTTTTTTTTTTTTANGCATTTGGCCCGCGGGCCGCCAGTTGGGGATCCCTGATCTAGATCACAAGTCTATTTGACTAAAGTAGTCTAGTTGACTAGTTAGTCTGTGTGTGTGTGTGTGTATGTGTGTGTGCGTGTGTGTCCTTACCGACACAGAGGTTCCACCAGATCCTTGTCCAAGAAATCATGGTCCCTTTTCACTGAAGAAATATCAATTGGAAACTGAGAATCTGTGAGTGTGTGAGAGAGAGAGAGAGAGAGAGAGAGAGAGAGAGAGACTGTAAGTTAACGACTGATAAGAGACACCCATCAGCAGTGAAAGGTTAACTGTTAAAAGTCTGTGATGTTTGGCACTACCATGATACCTGTCTCTCACACACACACACACACACACACACACACACACACACACACACGCTTATACACACAAAATAGTCCACCCCAAAATAGCTTGAATTCCACACAAAGCCAAACAGAAAAATGACTAAAGGCTTTTATTTTGGCAGTTCTCTGACAGCAGCATCATGTACACTGGAAGCAGCCACAGAATCCCAAAGGCCCGCACCCGAAACCTGACGTTAGCAGAGCTCTCAGCGGTTCTCAGAGCAGCGCAGCGTGTACTCTGCTAAACAAGGAGCATTTAAAGAGCTACTTCTTAGATTACTGGGGTCATTTCCTGTTTGTGCCTCAACTGCACAAGACCTGATGATCATCACATGAACGCCTCCAGGTTTTCCAAAGAGTTGGAGAGGCGAGAAGGAAGGAGGGCAGGGAGGGAGGGAGAGGGAAGGGGGATTACATGAAAAGCAATAAAGGAAGCAAGAAAGAACAAAAGAAAACAGCATGCTCTGCGTGCCTGAAAGGGAGATGATTGGAAGATGCGTGGCAAATGAGTAAAGGAGATGGCAGAGAGAGAGAGAAAAGGTGGAAGAGGGAAGAGAGAAAGACAAGCTATTAGAGTCCCAGCAGTGATAACAAGGCCTTTCCCATGACCCCTCCCTCTGGACAGGAACGGAAGACTGGAAATAGACCAGAGGGACAGGGACGCTGAGATGGAGAGACACAGAGAGAGAGAGAGAGAGAGAGAGAGAGAGAGAGAGAGAGAGAGTGAGAGAGAGAATGGAAAAAGAGAGAGCAAGAAATAGAGAAAAAGAGGGGCATAGAGATGATGAAAGAGAGAGAGAGAGAGAGAGAGAGAGAGAGAGAGAGAGAGAAAGCAAGACACAGAGAGAGCAAGATAGTAAAACACGTAATAAAACATGGCAGCTGCTCTGTCTGTATGTGTGTGTGTGTGTGTATGTGTGTGTATGTATGTATGTTACCTTCATATAGCTGGGCATACTGTGGAAATCCCGCTGCTCTCAGCCAATCACAAGCCTCCTTAGCTTCAATCTCTGTAAAGCAAAAAAATACATCAACACAAATCAACATACTGATCACATATTTGCCACATATATGAACATTTATATGTTTCAAAAAATATTCTTCCATTAATCTTTTATTCAGTTCAAAAATGACAATCCTTTGAAAGACTTTTTGGAATCAATGTGAATCCTTTTTTAGATTTTCTTCTTTTCTGCTAGAAGATTTGAAGAGTATATGCCAGTCTTCCTTAGGTTTGAACGTACAGTATTTAAATGCTTCTGTACTGTTTGTCATTTGTAATTTATTTATTCAGAGCAGCAGATTTAAACACAATCACTGATATCACATCATTTTTATTTGGAAAGTCCCTTCTATATTGAATTTCCCCCTGAGAATTCCACTGAACTGATGTCTTCTCTATGTGATGATTGTCTTTTTTTTTTTTTTTTTTTTNTTTTTTTTTTTTTTTTTTTGGTTCCTATAATATATTATAAACAGATTAAGAGTCAAAGATCGAAATAAACAACGTGACACTGGATTTGTCTGTTATCCCCGTCCCAGCCTTTCTAGCATAGGGGGAGGAACATCTCAGGGAATTCAATTTTCCTCTGAGAATTCCTCTGGAATAATGAGATTGGAAAAGCTGGAATGGAGCTAGGGACGCATATCATCTTTCATTTACATACAGATACCTGGAAATTGTGATATCTACTGTATATACTCCAGTATAAGCTGAGTTTTTTTCTTTTTCTTTTACCAGATTTCACAACGCAAATCGGGGGTCGGCTTATACATGAGTAATTCTAATCAGATCCCAGAGAACAAAATTTCCAGGTGCAGAAATACTACCCATTACTACTACCCATGGGAAACAGTTTGAATCATACCTTAGAATGATGTATTTCCTGACTAAACATCTTATTCAGCACATTTTGTGGCGGCCAGTAAGCCGTGATCCGTCAGTTACAGTAATCAGCTGCTGAAATAAATATGTTTACTGGTACATGGATTATGTTCAGAAAATCAGAGGAATACTATGACAATACCCAGAAAAACAGGTAATTTGATAAACAAATAAATTGATGGAACAACATCAGGGGGTCAACTGAGGGAATTCCAAAACTCTGTATCGAGGAATGCCCAGCACATAGACAGACCCGCATCGACTCAGGTACAGGATAATTACTGAAAACATGTAATGGGTGAGATTCTTAACAAAAATAAAATTAAATTAAAAATCACCATAATTACACAGCTAAATAAGCGATGTGAAAATTATAGCTCATTTGTAAAGCTTTCTTTACCTTCATCAATGTGATTCAGACGAGGAAGAGGAGTCGGGAAAACTTAATGCTAGCTAATGTCACTTACGGTAATCAGCTGTTTACCGGTACCAGTACGTGGATTATTTTCAGAAAATCACAGGAATACTATGACAATTCTCAGAAAAAATAGGTAATTTGCTAAACAAATAAACTGATGGAACAACATCAGGGGGTCAGCTTATATGCGGGTTTCTTTAAAAATCTAAATTTGCAGGTCAAAATTAGGGGTCGGCTTATAGTTGAGTATATATGGTACATGCGGAACTTGCACCAACCAATCAGAATGAAGCTGTTAATGTATAGATTTAACAAGCCTCANGAACAACATCAGGGGGTCAGCTTATATGCGGGTTTCTTTAAAAATCTAAATTTGCAGGTCAAAATTAGGGGTCGGCTTATAGTTGAGTATATATGGTACATGCGGAACTTGCACCAACCAATCAGAATGAAGCTGTTAATGTATAGATTTAACAAGCCTCACACATGGCACCACACCCTGTTAGGTGCTGCAGCAGCACAGCACACTTTACAGCCATTTCTTTACTGCTTTTTTCCACTAGCATATGTATGGCTCACACTCTTTGTGTGTGTGTGCATATGCTTTCTTTATGAGCAGGCACTGATTAAATGCTCCGTGCTGACAAAGATGCTTTAATGAATTTGGTGCCAATTTTTTTTTTTTTTTTTTAAACACATAAACCACATCCCAAACTTTACTCCTACAGTCACCACAATGGTTTTCTACTCTTATCTCATCCCTCTTTAAAAAAAAAAAAATCTCATCCACTCACACCACTCTCACTTGTCTCATCCACCCGTTCGGAGGTGTTGGATGTGAACAGGAGTGAGACGTACCACAGAAACAGATGGGAGAAAGTTCAGCAGCGGAACAAAAAGCCTCCATCTGCACCATCACAGAGACGAGAACGCTCAGAGGAAACGATCCTCTCACCACAATCCAGCAATTACATCCCTCTGCCAACATTCTCAGCATAGCTCCTCTCTTTCTAAATCATATATAAAGCAACAAGGAGGATATTTTGTCACGCTCTGAAAATAGACTTGGAGGAGAGAGCCTCCCATGTGCAGCGCTCTGGACCCAAGGGTGAAAAAAAGCTGAAGAAATGCAGGAAAACTCACTGGAAGCCCTCATGGTTCACTCATGGTGCAGGTCTCCTTTGCTCAGATTGAAGTTTTCTCTCCATCCCATGGCACATCCATCTGATTCTATCCAGTGTTCCATCAAACAGCGATGATGTCTGAGCTTTTCCAATCCTTATGTTTACAACGCTGCCTCCCTCTTCCAGCTAGCCCCATGCAGGGTTTCTCTTCCCTCTAATTTTCTCCAAAGCCTCCTCTCTCTCTCTCTCACTTTCTACTTTTTAAGATTCACATGCAACATCTCTCTATTTCTATTATTCTATCTGCTTCCTTCTTGTTTAATTTCTTGCTTATTCTTTGTTTTTTTGTTCCGATGATGCAAATCTCACCTTTTCTACTTTCATTTCCTCTTCATCATTAACTGCATCATCCACTTTCTCTCTATCCTCTTTCAATCTGTCTGTAACACTACCAATAATGCTTCCTCACACATTTTCCTCAGTAAACCCCATCATCCCGCTCCACGGTTCCATCACATCTTCCTTGTCGTTACCAGAGCAGTTGCCTCATCACTTCCATGGAGAAAAAGGCTCATTTCAGCTGGATTTTCCATCAGGCAGGTCCTGAGGTTACGTGCTGACGACTAGTAACTTCATGTCAGCTGAACCCACAGGCAAGGAGACTCCGACCTCAGCCTCTTTTGACTGGCTGACTACAAAACTACAGCCCAGAACAATGTGGGAGAGAATGCTGAACGCACACATACACACACACACACATCAGCGCAGATGTTTAGCGCAGTCCAGATGTTGCCCCCAGTGATTCAGGGAATGCAGAAAGGATGAGACAGGCAGACAGCTGTGGTGGGGAGGGCAACAGAGATGGACAGACCCTGTGGGAAAACCACAGGGAGGAAGACATACTACACCAGCTATTTGTACACAAAAGTAGAATGGTTAGAAGAAATTCCTGCACTATTTGCACTATTACATTCACACTATTGATGACCAGATGAAATAAACAGGAGAACGTACAAGGAAGGAATCACAAGCTAACAACCTAAAATAACAGATTTAGTTATTTATACTTCAGCAGAAGAGGGGAAAAACTCTTGTGCCTACTTTTACACTTATTAAAGGACCATACCATGTTTTTTCATGTTTGAGCCTAATATATTCAAGTTTCATACATGTTACGTTACTGTTATGTTACTGAGGATAAAACCATATCTCAGCTTTCCTGATATTTTGCAAAACCTCTTAATCTTTCAAAATCAAATATNAAAACCATATCTCAGCTTTCCTGATATTTTGCAAAACCTCTTAATCTTTCAAAATCAAATATTCAAAATACACTCACCTTAAAAATCCATGTATCACCTGATAATAGTTATGCAGCCTTATGAAGTCACAGTCGTTTAAATTTTTCGATAAATGCAGGTCTCCTTTTGGGACTATATTCCCCAGTGGAGAGATACATTTACTCAGCGCTATTTATTGCACTTAAACGCTAAAATTATGAAAATTTGAAAAAAAAAAAACTCTGAATACACGTGTTGTTCGTGATGATGGATTACCTATCCCAAGAACGTTTCAAGTACAACAACTTAATTTTAACAGCGTACCAGAATGAACTGAAACCAATGGAGGTCTGGAAAAAAAATTGAACTCACTGTTCCTGTAGTATGCTTTGGGAAATGATTGTCAGTAACGTTATGTGTATGAAAATTGAATATATTAGGCTCAAACATGCAAAATGGATGGTATGGTCCTTTAAGTTTTGCTCATGTTGTTACAGTTTGTAGTATTGTAAACTTTTGCAATCACTGATACAACATTTTTCAGTGTTACACTGTTCATAGCATCATAGTAGAAATACCTTGAGATATATCATGATATTATATTCATTAGGCAGGTCTGTGCAATGCAATCCAACACAACAGTCAGCGTTTTATAAAGATTAGAATGTTCAGTTATTGGCACTGTGGTGTTTGTACCTGCATTAAATTGAACAGTGTTTCTAATGTTTTGTCTCTCCTCATTTACATACATATTTGTTAGATGCATACTGTACGTGTTCCTCATAACCAGGCAACAAGTAACTGACCGACTCATCTCTAGCAAAACGAGACATACGAGAATTTAAAACTCCATTTATGCTCACCTTTCTCGTTCTACTTTGGAAATCCCTGGAGTTATTAAAAGAAGCACAAAATTTCCTGCTTCATTACTGTGCATGTGTGTGTGCACGTGTAATTGGATGCGTGCCTGTGCGTTTGTGCACAAAGGTGCCAAGTGACAAAGCTCCTGTCAGCCTGGGAACAAAGCACCGTAACTCCTCTGTGCAGAATTTAATCAAGAGATTAATTAGTACACAAACATGTTATTAAGTGGGCCACAAAAAGCACAAATGCACTGCCAGGCAGAGCTAATCCAAGCTGCCCACCATGATTTCCCTTCAGCCTATTCCGTGTCCCTGCATTCCTGCTGGGGAGAATATACGATGACAGGCAGCAAGCCACCAGAAACAGCAGGGATGGTAGGCAGATGGTGTGTGTGTGAGTGTGTGTGGAACTATATGTGCACAAAGGTATTCCTTGCATAACAAAGGTACCAGTTATATTACATAATACAAGCACCCCAATGTCCTCACGTATGCCTTTGCTTTCTTTTCTCTACCTTTCATTTCCTCTCTTTTATCCAACTTCAGGAGGAAGCCAATAACCTCATTGTCTATGTCTACGTCTGCCTCATACTGGCTCTCAAGGACCCTGAAGTGTCGTGCATGACATCGTTTCCTGTGCTGATATTCCCAGGCATCCAGAGCGGCATGTGAGCTAAGAACAGCAACAGAAACAACACTTCCTGGATGTAAGATGTCAGTGGGAGTCAGCCGGGATGATCGTTAGGCTGACGGATGATGAGCAGCGACACGGAGTGAAACTACAGGGAATTTAGTGAAATGTGCAAAATTACGTTTTGGATGCTGAGCATTTAAATAAGTGGCTCTGATAGATTTGCAGCGCAGATAAAGGAAAGAAGCGAGATAAATGATCTTGCTTGAACAAAAGAATCAGAGAGAGAGAGAGAGAGAGAGAGAGAGAGAGAGAGAGAGAGAGAGAGTCTGGAAATCAGCCATATTCCCACATCAGCTAAAGCACTTAAGCCTCAATGTTTAAAGGTCACTGAGGAAAAAAGTAGTGAAGAAGGCAGAGGAGGAGGGAGGGAGGGAGGGACTTTAAGATGAATATATCCTGTACATCTGCAATAATGTGGAGCCCTCAGGAATGCACTGTAAAACCGAATCAATACTGGCATGAAATCAATGCAGGTTCAAGGTTCAAGCGCAGATTCTTCAGTAGACTGCAGAGGAAGGATCGTCATGGAGACAGCAGGGCCGATATGGATTAGCATTTATCCATGATTATTTATTGTGCTAACAGACGGGATTATTCAACTGGGGAAAACATCTGGATGGAGTTCTGTGAATAACGAAACTAAAAAAAAAAAAANTAAAAAAAAAAAAAGAATAAGATCAGAAAAGTGAAGGTGAGTCAGTAGTAGATCTAGTTATTCTATTTCTGCACCAGCAGAGGGCGATGAAGCAATGCATTTACATTTCTGCCAATTTATGACCTTTGCTTTTAGCTGTGGTACCTGGAGGTATGGATTAGTGTCTTTGTGAGTTTCAGCCTTTTAAAAACATAAGCAAAGTTAGGGACCTTATGACAAAAAAAAAAAAAAAAAAAAAAAAAAGATTTATAAAAACTGGTTCATGCTTTTTTCTCAAGTAAAACTGATTACTGCAATGGACTTCTGACTGGACGACCTAAAAAGACCATCCGGCACCTACAACTCATTCAAAATTCAGCTGCAAGAGTTCTGACCAAAACCAACAGCCCACATCAGCCCACTTCTTAAGTCCCTACACTGGTTGCCACAGATTTTAAAGTTATATTACTAATTTATAAATCTCTATGTGGAACTGGCCCTAAACATATTACTGATATGCTTGAACAATATAACCCTACAAGACCTCTTAGATGGATGAGGAGGGAACACTAGTGGTGCCCAGGCCTAAAAAAAAAAACAAAAGGAAAGCAGCTTTTAGTTATTATGCAGCACAGCGCTGGTCAACCGTTAGTTTTTAAATCTGGACTGAAAACTTTATTGTTCTTAAGCGCTTTTAACTAATTCTAAAGTCTTACATTATTATTTATTATTATTATTATTTTTAACTCTTTTAACTTTTTCATGGTTTTAAACTTTGCTTTGTGTTGTTTTTAATTTCTTTGTACAGCACCTTGAATATACCTCTATGTATGAAACATGCTTTATAAATAAAACTGCCTTGCTTTTGTGAATTTGCTGCATTTTTATCATTTTGTCATTTAGTGTGTAAGGATTCATTGTCGCTTTATTGAAGTCGGCTTTGTGTCCCTAAACCAGAGATGGAGCGGTTAAAAACTAAGAAGAAACCCTGACCTCAGGATTTTCTGTTGCACTCAAAAACATTAAATAAAGCATGTAGGCGACAGACAATGTTCATCTATAAATATGAATAGACGTAATTTGAGATGTGAATATTTATTTAAGATGTTTTTTATGTTTAGTTTTTTTTTTGTTTCTTCCACTGTATTTGGTGGTGTGCTGCTTGAAGTCTGTGTCAGTTCATGTTCCTGTTTGCTGACCTATATGTTTTTAATTACCCCTTAATAGATTAATAAAGTACTTTTGAATTAAATTGAATTTAAAAGTAGGTTTGGTTCACATCTCTCACTTGATTCTCTTACTTTCTACCAGCTGCTTAGATTTGGAATGCAACCCGCCAGTGTTTGTGTGTGTGTGTGTGTGTGTGTTTCAGTATGAGAGAGAGAAATAGTACCAATATGAAAGTGTGTGTGAGTGAACTTGAAATGAGTCACACCGCCACCCAAAAAAAAAAAAAAAAAAANAAAAAAAAAAAAAAAAAAGAAAAAAAAGCACAGGCAGAAACTTGCTTCTCCATCTACATTCCTCACCTGCAGCAGCTGCTCTCTCGCTCTCTCTCTTCTTTATCTCCCTCTATCTTTCTACCTCTCTCCCTCCCTCCCTCCTCTCACTCCAACCATCTCTTGCTCCATCTCTTGCTTTCCCCTCCCTACTGCTCTCTCTTTCTCTCTCTTATCTCCCTCTTTTCTCTATCTCTCTAGCTTCCTCCTTTGTTCTTTTTTGCCTCCCCATTACCTCTCTTCTTCTCTATATCTCTTTATCCCCCTTTTCTCTCCCCCAGCTCCCTCCTTCCCTCCTCCTTTTTTCCCTCCCTCTCTCTGCCTCTCCCCCCTTCCTTCTCTCCCTCTCTCACTCCAACCATCTCTCACTCACTCTCTTTTTATCTCCCTCTCTTTTCTCTCTAACTTCCTCCTTTGCTCTCTCCTTCCCTCCCTCTCTCTCATTACCCCTCCCTCCCTCCCTCTTCTCTCCCCTCCCTCTATCTCTTCATCTCTCCCTTTTCTCTCCCCCAGCTCCCTCCCTCTGACTCTCTCCTTCTCTTTTTTCCTCTCCCTCTATCTTTCTGCCCCTTCTCTCTCACTCCCACCTTCCTTCTCTTTACCTCTCACTCCAACCATCCCTTGCTCCATGTCTCCCTCCCTATTGCTTTCTCTCTCCCTCTCTTTTCTCTCTATCACTAGCTTCCTCCCTTGCTCTCTCTCCCTCTCCGTCTCCCCCCTCTCTCTCTCACTATCTCTCCCTCTCTCTCTTTATCTCCCCCTTTTCTCTTCCCCTCTAGCTCCCTCTCCCTCCTTCCCTCTCTCCCGCTCTCTTTCTCGCCCTCTCTTTATCTCCCTCTTTTCTCTCTCACTAGCTTCCTCCCTTGCTCTCTCTCTCTCTCTCTCTCTATCTCCCCCTTTTGACTCCCTCTAGCTCCCTCCCTCCCTCTCTCTTCCTCTTTTTTATCTCCCTCCCTCTCTTTTCTCTCACTAGCTTCCTCCCTTGCTCTCTCTCTCTCTCCTCTCTCTATCTCTTTATCTCCCCCTTTTCTGTCCCTGTAGCTCCCCCCCTCTCTCTCGCTATCTCTCCCTCCTTCCCCCATCTCTCTCTCTTTCTCTCTCCCTCTCCGCTATCTCTTTATCTCCCCCTCCCTCCCTCTCTCCCTCTCTCTCTCTTCCTTTCTGTCCATTCCCTGTCTGTCTTCCTAGATTTGGCTCACATAGATAAAATTCTCAGAGGGGCAAAGCAAACATTGAACACAAGACCTGACGTGTTTCTGCTGCTTCAAACAGGGCAGAGTCATCCATCACGCTACAACGAACCACAGAGCAACATGCACACGCCATCAACACGCCTGGAAAAATCCCAAAACACAGAGGAGAGAAACCCATCTTCTAAAATCCCTTCAACTTCTCTGTGACAATTGAATAAAACGTGACAACTGAATGAAACCGTGTTCCACTGTTCACTCCCCTGGAAACACGAGTCACATGACAGGAAGCTGAGGAAGTAACCACGGAATACAATGCTGACGAGCAGGCAGACAAAAACAATAACACTGCCGTCCTTTAGGGTTTGTTATGACGTCTTTCAGATTTATGAAAGTCATCTTTAGAAGAAAAGTGGCCTCATACATCCAGCTGAGGAAAAGCAGAAAGTGTGGGAGTGTGTGTAACCTGTAGTGTGTTAAAGTGTAGTTCTGCCAATAAAGGATGAAGAAATAGAGGAGGGATGGCCTGCTTCCTAAAAGTGAAGTGGTATTTATTCATTTTTGGTGCATCCCACAGCTTTCTGTAGCATCTGAATAATGACAGCGCTTCTAAAAATCAGCAATTCTGAACCAATAAGAGATTTTCTACCATTAGAATTCATTTCTGCATGTAATGCTCATGTTTTCTCTTTCCTTGAGAGAATATCCTGTTCTGGAGATCATCACACACACACATTGTAAAACTAACTAAACATCTCCTGAGAGAATATCAGACAGAACTGAAACTGTGATAACCGTCGGACGCATCACAACTTCGCCATATCCTCCACGTCTACCTCGTGCCAGCCTCTGCAGCAGCTGCTGGCGGGCGATGATGCGTGAGAGATGCAGGGCCGAGCGCCGCCGAGGAGTGTCGCCCAGCCTCAGGTAGTGCTCCTGTCCGTCAGGTGTCATGGCCTCTAGGCAGGTTGTCTCGCTGGTGCTATAACTGTCATTCTCATGGTCAATACCGTCACCCGTGGGATTTCGATCCACGTTGTCATCAATTTCCATACTCCCGGTGTCCATGCTGCCCTCAGCAACACCCGTGTCAGCACCGACAGCGCTGTCCACATTCCCCACGTTGTCAGCGATGTTTATACTTGCAGGGTCTGTAACTTTTACAGCCTCCACCCCGCCCATAAAGTCTTCATATTTGGCATTTGCGATGTCCATGCTGTCCAGATTGTCGTTTGCTGTCTCTTGAATCCCCGCAGCATTTGCCATGTCTGCATTCTGACACGCAGCTACACGTTCTGCTGAGGTCGTCACGCTGTTTGCGCTCGCCGCAGCATCTGCCTTATCCATAATGGTCATACTGCTGTCTACAGCCTCCGTAACACAGGATCCTCCTCACCGTTGCCCTAATGAGCCGGAGTGTGAGTGCACCTTCAGAATTCCTGCCTGTAACATGCCCTCACTGGAAGCCAAATCGGCTCCCCACCCTCTCGCCTCCTCCCTTCAAACAAACACACAAGCGTCATCACACCACCTGAATCAGCTGACAGACCACTTTCTCCCCGCAAACCCACACACTTGCACGCTGAACTCTCATCTGGGATGGAAGGAAAGCTCAAAACTTCCACAACATCCTTCTTTTGGTCACATGACCAGCAGCCAATGGGTACGGGCTCTACGGGGAACATTGTCCTGTTTCCTGAGGCTGTGTCAAAGACATAATTTCCTACATGCCTCAAGCATATGTGTGTGTTTGCGCGTGTAAGTGTGTGTGTGAACAAAGCAAATCTGGGATAGCAGATGTAATCAGAGAGGGGATAGGGCTGGAAAAAAAACACAAACGCAACAGTCATTCCGCAGCGAAATGGGAAGAGGTAGAACAAAAGAGCGTGTGGGTGTGTGATACTGCACTGAGGAATGTATGTAGGAGTGTGCTATTGTTGCTGAGTGGGACTGTAATGCCATTGAGAAATGTTTCCTAAATCCACATCACAGCATCAAGTGCGTACTACATGACATATAACAGGACTGGAGTACACGCACACACCGCCCACACGCGATTCCACGGCCCCGAGATAGCAATACAGTCAACAGAGAATAATGCTAATGTCCAAAATCTGCGACAGAATGTCTCCATACAGTGACAGAGTTAACGGATAAATGTATGGAATGCAGTGAGAGGAGGGAGGAGGAGGGAAGTTGATTCTTTGGCTCAGTTTGGTTGACTTAGAGATGTAGAAAGACTTGGAGATATTGGAGGAGGAGGAGGAGGAGGAGGGGAGGGGTCATTTTAATTCAGTTTAGGGAGGGAATAGGTAGGGGGAATGGGGGGAAGAGTCTTGAAGGGATGCTGTACGTGAAAAGTAGGTCATGGTAAAGTCAATTTCAGGTCAGCTCTCTCACATATAGGCACACACACACATATACACGTGCGCACACACACACACCTACGCTCACAGCAGAGAGGCATTACTGCACACATATTTACTCAGCAGGTCCTCGGCTGTCAGAGGCGTGTGATTGGTTGAAATGTCTGTGTGTTAAGGACATATCAAAGACAGCTGTGTATGCTCAAAGAAATCCAGTTGTGTTATGAAATATTAAATAAATACATCCACTGAAATAGACTGATTTGGTTAGTCTGCCCCCTTGAGGCAATCTGGGGAAAATGATCACAAAACTTTCTTACTGCAACAGAAAAATGCATAAATGAACCTCAATAGTCCAAGAAACAATATCTGAACACACCACACACACTTATTTAATTCCTAATCAAGTCTTTCCACCAGCATTTTACCATCTTTTGAAATTTAGCTATTTTTAAGCTCTGTTAAACTTTCACATTCTATAACTTTATTTTTTATACTTTAATTTTTCTTCTTCTTTGGTTTTTTACACAGTTTTTGAAGGTTTGGAAATTTTATGGCACAAAAAAAAAAAAAAAAAAAAAAACACGATTTAATTCCAATTCAATTCCTTCCAATCTTTTTTGTTTTGTGCCATAAAATTTCCAAACCTTCAAAAGAAACTGTATAAAAAACCAAAGAAGAAAAATCATCCATACGGACTACTTAAACCTCTTGAAATTTGTTAACTTGAAAATCACACTGTGAATCCACTCAAGAAATATTTCATTTACATTTCAAACCTTATAACTTCATACTGACCTTTCATTTGACTTTGTATGTCTACATTGTGTATCAAACCATGGCATGACTGAGCGCTGCAGGACACAGCAGGCTGGCAGAGAGAGGAACATGATATCCAGCTAAATAGAGGTGAGTAAATGGACTGGCATGGAGCTAGGCTGTAGTAACAGACCAGTAATATAATATGCATCACTGTGTCTCCGTTACAGCTGGCAAAGAGAACAGAAACCAAACAGGCAAATTAAATTATGAGGAGAAATGGAAAATGAAAAAACAGCTACGATGTGATTATTATTAACCTAGTCATATTCAGGCCGGTGATTTCCTGCTACTCTGCAATGATTTCCACGAGTATTCAGTATAATCCAAGTCAAACTGTGGGGCAAACACAATAACCCGACCACCTGAATTCATATGGCCCACTTTAAATACTAGCTTTGTGACGCTTACTTTGTTCAATTTTGGTGGACATTCCCAGAGAGGTGTTGATTAAACATTTTGGTTAAAGGACCATACCATCCATTTTGCATGTTTGACCTAATATATTCAATTTTCATACATGTTACATTACTGACAATCATTTCCCAAAGGATAAAACCGTATTTCAGCTTTCCTGATATTTTGCAAAATCTCTTAATTTTTCAAAATCAAATATTCAAGCAATAGACCCACTTTTTTCTCTTGCTAATAGTTATGCAAAATTATGAAGTCATAGTCGTTTAAATTTTTCGATAAACGCTTTTGAGACTATTAAACTCCACCGGGGACTATTCCCTGGTGGAGTTATACATTCACTTCACGCTTTTAATTGCACTTAAACACTAAAATTATGTAACTTCTAAAAAAAATCCTGAAAACACGTCTTGTTCGCAATGATGGATTACCTATCCCAAGAATGTTTCAAGTATCAACAAGTTGATTTTAATAGCGTACCAGAATGAACTGAAACCAATGGCGGTCTGGAAGGTAGGAAAAAATTTTTTAATTCACCAGTTCCAGTAGTATGCAAAATGGATGGTATGGTCCTTTAATATCTGTGTTGGTTTTGTACTGGACTTCATTAAAATTTATAAAGTTTAATGTGTACATGGTAATCTGATTACCTGGCATTACAGATGCATCTACCAGCTGGAGTCAAAATTTAGCGCTGCTTGGCTGGTGTCTAGTGTCAACTTCCTATTTTACTAATTGAGTGTCGTCATGCTCGTACCCATATTTAAATCATGATCTCATATCTAATGACATCATGACCCAAACCTTTGCTTCCAGTACAAAGATATAATATTATTTCAATAGGGGAAAGTTGGATTTTCATTGTGATTCCAAGTTTTTTAATTTAAGGGGAATTTAAGGATCTTTTCATACTGTCAGTGCCAAAGCTAATGCTGATATCGGTTGATGTTGCTTTCTATTTAAATCATAAAGGCTAATCAACAGTGGCATTCGGTAATAATATTGTATTAAAAGTGCTTTGCAACTTAAAACTAGCAAAAATTAAACTGGTGATATAACATGAATATACCAAGGGTTTTAAGTGAGTTGAAAATAATGAAAGCAATGATATTTAACCAGTCCAAGCTCTCTATTCAGGGCATTTCTAAAGCTTCTGGGCTTTGAAAGCTACGGGTCAGTCGAGCTTTGACTCGGCCCAAAGTCTCCTTTAATCTGTAATCTAAAAGGCTGAGGGTCCCTGCCTGAGGATCTAAGCCTCAACTTGGACTCATTGGAGTTAAACAATCTGTGATGTAGCTAGAAGTAAAGACCTGGCAAACATTCAAACTAAAAATCCTGCAATCATACCATATATAAAATATCTAAAAATTGTGCTCCTGTATGTTAATCCTGAGACATGCAGAGCATTTTGCACATTCTGCAACAGTTTGATAATTTGTTAAGCTATAAAAGACATTAGCAGTCAAGACAAGATACAAAAATAACTGTATGTGACCTAAATCTGCCTGACATGTTTCCTTGGAGAAAATATTCCTATATTTAACTTTCTGAAATGTTGCTTCATTTTTAAACGAAAGATGATACCTAAATTTGGTGACACAGTTTTGAGCTTATTACTAAAGGACCAAAGAGGCTGTTCAATTCATCCTGAAATACATTTACAGCCAATAACAAGAACTTCAGTTTGGTTGTCAATGTATTTCATACTCCATGAACAAACTCTTGGTTTTTGAACAGTGAAATAATTCAGCTAAAATACAGCAATCATTGGGTTTTATTCACAGATAAAGCTCAGCATCGTCAGCAAAAGACAGCAGGACAACTGCTAGTGACCTGCAATGATTCAAGTTAAAGGTAAACTGATTTTAACTATGTTGTCTGTCTATATTAGCTAAAACACACATTCACTTGTCTCTCTCTCTCTCACACACACACACACAGATGCACACAATGAACAGAACTAAGACCCACAAATCCTACATGCAAAGGGAGATCTGACCCCCACCACTAGAAATCCTTGGGATTACCAGCAAATCGAGGTGCTGTTATGTTCTCTCAGTTTACACACACACACACACACACACACACACACACACACACACACACAAAGACAGAGAAGTTGGAACACAACTATTCAATCAGCATGTGTCATCAGAACCTTGATTTCTCTTATTTCTGTACATTTAATGATGATTAGAATTGTGACGGCACTTTTTTCTTTTACACACACACTCTTTTACACACTTGTGCCATACGTACTCTGTTATAAGCGCCTGTGTATCGTCCTGTCTATGCTTTCTTAACATAACTCAGTGCATGTCTTCCTGCAACACTTTTCTTTTTCTTTCATTTTATAACATGTGGCCAGGAAGAACAACATTTCAAAAATGGGAATCGTCCCTGAAAAATTAACTAAATACTTTTAGCAACTCCCAGCGCTGACTTGCTTATACAGTATCTGACTGCTCCAGGTGGAATAACAAAACACCCCAGATGTGCAGATGTTAAGGATCTCACATCTCTAAATCTGATCCAGACAGATGTGAACCTTTAGCTGATGGGTTAAGCAGCGGGGTAACAGTGGGGGTGGGGGAGTTTGGGTGAGGGGGTGAATGAGGGACTGGAGTTGTGGTTCATAGCTATAAGAGAAATGAAGGGGTGAGAAATAAGTGAAAGAGGATTACAGCAGGGGTGACAGGTGCTCCCTTATGCTCCATTTTACGATTACTGACTGATGATCTTACTTTCATAATTGTGTACAAAGCATCACAAAGGCTCTTAATATCCATCAGTTAATCATTATTCATCAAGCAAAACCACACAGAAATCACCTTTTCAAGTGTCTAGGTAGTTTTTTTTTCATGATCCTACAAGCCATTTAACATTGCTGTGCACATGAAAGCCTTGATGGAGTCAGATCCTGGCCTGTAGTTTATGGTGGTATGTGGAGTTCCATTAGGGATGTGAATGTGGGAATGTTCATCGTTTAATTTGCTTAAGAGGCAGACTTCTCAGTAATCATATTAAACCAAGAAGGGGAGACAGCTGCAGCTCTCTCCATCTCTCACTCCTCTGTTTTACTGCTTCCCCCCCNAGAGAGAGAGAGAGAGAGAGAGAGAGAGAGAGAGAGAGAGAGAGGACCTAACCCTGCGCATCCAGGACACTGTAAATATAGAGCAAACTGATGCTCCAAACTTGGCGCATTGGCGCTGAAAAGCAGAATATTTTACCATCTAAACAAAATGTGAAATCTGTCAAATGAAAGCTCATGTTGCCAAAATCATCACAAACAAAACATTGTCGGGATCAGGACAGCAAATGGTGAATGTTTGGCATCTTAAAGCCGGTCTGGCCTCCTGTCCACACCGCATGCCTGTGCTGGTTTGTGCACTAAATTTGACAATGACCTTCCCAAAATATCCGCCGGCGCTGCGCAGGACGCGACAGCCACAATATGCAGATCAACCTCTGCTTTGCTTATGCTCATTGTTAGTCAGCAAAGTTGATGTAGCTGGAAATAAAACGTGCGCTCAACATAAATGACCTCCAAGTGTGATCTCCAAGATACAGTGTAGACATATTGCTTTTGAAATGATTTTAAAATGGCAAAAACTAAACTTATACTGCTTATTTATATGAAGCACTTGTATCAACTAAAGGTGTATAAACTGCAACCGGCATATTTAAAATCACTCTCAGATGCTTCGTCCGCTGCTTTTGGCTCTCTGACCTGCCAGCCGTCTCTCCCGGACATTCCTCCACAGCAGATCCCAAGCTTTGGACGTGGAGTCCCGCAGCTGCTCGCTGATCGACCGCCGCAGCTGCAGCTTGGCCGACTTTCCCTCGATTGTCATTGCTGTGCAGCCGGACGCATATTCCCCGTTTAAACCGGCGCTCCGACGACACCCGTTATTCCTCCGTGGCTCTTTATTCCGGTGTGAGCGGCACCTGACTGGACGCTGCGCTCCGGCTGCGTCCTGCTGCCGCAATGATCGTCACCGCTTCAACTGGTAAAATCCTCCAACGCTGCGTCACCTCGCTGCACCAGCGCAGGATCAGCTCCTATTTGGATCTGGACCCACTGTGGAAATTCAGATTTACTTCGTGGAACATTTCTGCCCCCTTCAACGCTCTGCTAGACCCGTTTACACGCGTTTCTAGGGCGAAGGTGAAGGTATGGTTCAACATAACTTCTGCATGTGAGGCTGGAACTCTGACAAGGAGAGCCAGATGTGAGAGGCGGCTTTCCCCCTCCCCATTTGCAAGCTCTCTCTCTCTCTCTCTCTCTNCACACACACACACACACACACACACACACACACACACACACAAATTCTCTCTCTTTCTCTCCCTCTCACCCAAACAAGTATCTCTTTCAATCCCTTAATTCTCTCTCTCTCTCTCTCTCTCTCTCTCTCTCTCTCTCTCTCCCCTCCTTCTACTCTGCTGCAACCATTATTTGACCTGGTGATTATTTCTCAATTAATTAATCAATAAAATGTAAAAAGCCCAAAAGTAGGACATTAAATTTACATGATACAAAATGGAGAAGCTTCCATTGTCACATTTTTAAAACTGGATCATATTTGTTATTTTTAACTTGCTAAATGACTTACTGGTAAGCAATTATAAAATTATCAAACTAACCAAAAATGTTTTGGCAGCATTTTAAGTATTCTTCTATCTGAATGCTTAATTATCTGTACACAACCAGACACCTTTCAGTCAACTTATAACAAACCAAAGTGAAAGTGCACAAACATCAGCCATCTGAGCTGCCTCTCTTTGTCAGACACATCTACCCATTTGACAGGTCAAGAGTTTGGGAATTTCATTCTGGGAATTCAGTTACTCCTGTTATCCCAGGAATGTCAGGAGAAGTGATCAGGCCATCCAGGACGCTCATCAGCTGCCATCTGTCTGCCACGGCCTGCCATCGGATGTCCTGTTTTGTGGCGTTGAGTTCCAGCTCAGCATGAGTCCAGATTTGTCATTTTGGTCTGTTGAGACGCTCCGCTCCTCTTTTCATCCCAACAAGTCAGCAGAATCTTTCCGCTCTGTGGACACTAAACAACACTTCACTGTTGGGCCACATAAATATCATGATTAAAACATGAATGAGACTGTAGATATTTGGTAGCCTTGACTTCTGCAATTGCACTGGTTCTCCCAAACATATAGTGTAGCATATAACGCCGGCTGGAGTACTTGGCCCAACCTTACTTGCCCTGCCCTGTCATGGCCTGGCGTCCGATAACAGCATATAGATGGGGGCTGGGGACAGACCTGGTGATTTATACAACTGTGTCACGCTGCTACGACCAGGGTGAGATTGATGGCTGGCAGTCACTGGTGACGAGAGGAAAGCGTTTGAAAGGGAAAGTATGATGAACAATGCGTAGCTGAATGGAGGCAGGATGAAAGCGGGGAGGAACTGAGGAGCCGCGGGAAAACAAAAAAGCAGAGCATATGGACAAGACCACCAGCATATCTGAACATCTGGTATGGGAAGAAGCAGGAAAAACACACACATATAACAACAACACACTTAAGAGGAACCTCTTATTTATGTTCGGATTTCTTCCAAAGATAACATAAAATGATTAATGAGAATTATATTTGCAGATAAAGAAACAAATTCACTCCATAGACTTAAATAACACATAAATAACAGTCATGTTTCCGATCCTATGCATCTTTTACATCTGATCATGCCAACTGGTGGAACATGTATGTAAGGGGACTGAGAATAACAGGCCTGTATTTTTAGTATTTTGAGAGAATGATACAGCAAGAGTCACCTGCTGCTCTCAACCAAAACAAGATGGTGAAAACTATTATCCTGAGTTTAAAAACAGCCTTGACAGCTGTCACCACCTGTACTGTAACTAACCAGAATAAGCTAATGGTTAATAAAACTGATTTATTAAAGATGGTGGTCATAGTCTTAGCATACAAATATCCAATATTGAAATTTATGAATATATTTCTCAAGAATAAGCTTCATTAGAGCCTAATAATTGGTGGAAGTACATTGATGGATGAAAGCATGTGAAACAATTGAATGAGCTAGATTTGTGGGTTCAGATGCCAAGTTGGCAAGACACCAAGATGTGCATTATGTGGAGGTTAAGCTTATTTGTGAGTAACGATGCCAGTTAGTCTGAAAAAGACTAACAATGCTGTACGTACTGGAGGAAGTTTTGCATGCTTGTTTTGAGTGGGAGAGCATTAATCATGTTGAGGAGAGGCTAAAAAAGGCAGACAGGAGTGGGGGCGATGAACTCGTGTGCCACAGTGAGGAAACAAGGAAAAAGAGAAGATGAGGGTGAGGGAATAGATGGGAACTAAGACTGCGTAGGAGTTTAAAGCATATGTGTGAGCTTTAAAAATAAGTGCAAGTTAAAGTGCAAATTGTCTTCAAATGAGTCATTAAAACAGAAACTGTACTGCCTGCGAGCCTTCTGCATAAGAACATCAAAACCTTGCTGGGTGGCTAGAAAACCTCCCACAACCACCAAAGCCCCATTTTGTTTGCAAAAACATTAATACTTCTTCTATCCCTAGATAATTTAAGTAAAGCATAGCAAACCTGTCCACAGGAGGGCAGTAATGTGCTCACAGTGCAGCTTCTTGCCTGGAAATCCATTTTCATCAGGTGTAAATCTAATACAGCATGGAACGTGTTTGAGGGATAACCTATCTTAAAGCACAACAGATGGAAAGATGTCACTGTCCACGTATGGCAGTAATTTCAGCATAAAGTGAAGTAGCAGGAATCCTTCAGCTTGGAATTTGTCATAAAATATCACTGAAATGGGATTTGAAACAAACTAGCGAGATACTATTTGTACAGTATAAATGTGGTAGGAGCCGTGTCATATCTTATACATACATTGGGGTCCAAAAGCGTGAGACCAGTGTGAAAATGCTTCTATTTTGCATTCTTTTTAAAATTTAATACAAGATTTTTCATTACAAATGATAATATCATCTTAACAATTAGAGTGAAAAGTTGAATNTAATACAAGATTTTTCATTACAAATGATAATATCATCTTAACAATTAGAGTGAAAAGTTGAATCTTGAAAAATGTACATGAATTTCAGAATATCTTAGTATTTGGTATGCCCACATCTGCTTTAATGACAGCATCACTCCAGCTGGCATGGACTCCACAAGTTTGTGCAAAAGCTGATGAGCCAAGTTATCCCAGCATGATCTGACAATGTTCCAAAGAGTTTCTTGTGGTGTCAGACTTTCTGATTATTTCCAGATTTACATGGAAAACATCACAGATTTTCGATGTNTCTTGTGGTGTCAGACTTTCTGATTATTTCCAGATTTACATGGAAAACATCACAGATTTTCGATGTTGTCTCAGACTTTTGGACCCCACTGTACTGTATATAACCCAAAATGAGATCTTTTACAGCCATGAAACCCCACAGAACCCTGAGGTGTGACTTTCACCCTAAAGGTGTCAGACAGAGTGACGGTACAGTGAACAGCTGCATCGGCAATCAAAGACCAATATGCATATTAGGTTATCTACTACTACTTGAATAACAAATGTATTTACATGTAACTCACATGCATAAACTATAAATACACTTAAATGCTCGTGTATTCATTCACAGACCGGTGTGTTGACAAACACACACACAAAACCTTGTGACCTGTGCTCCCTGTGTGGGCCACAGGATTAAGGGATTTTAGCACATTATCACAGTCAACTTACAGGGTCAAGCTAACTGGCTTAAAATCAGAAAACTCTGACCACCAACATATATTAAAATTTCCCACAATGCTTTTGGTCTGCACAGATAATCTACCTTTACCTCCGGCAAAACCGCAGGATCCTAATCCCCACTTTCACACCTGGCAAATCGCTGCGTAAAGCGGGCATGCCTGGCAGAGTGGCAGAGTCGGAAAGTTAGAAATTTTGTCGGATGCAGACGCTTCAATTTGATCGGTGAAAAGTGGGTTTCCTCCACCTTCCAATTTTCTGACAGATGGTTGGATGAAGCATAATGCGGCCCTTACACCCTTTCCATGAAACTCAACTCTGGCATTTGGAAGAAAAAAAAGAGGCTGGTAACACCATGTTTGGTAAGTAGAATGTGGTTGTCTACGCCCCTACAGGCCAACAGAGGAATTACAGTTACTAGGACTACAAGAACAAGGTAGTCTATTGGACTAGACTGGTGTAGGTACTAAACTGGTAAGTATGGGACATTAGAAATACTAACTGGAGCAGAAAATGCGATAACAAATATATTCTTGCAGAAATGACAGAAAGTAAGTGTCCTGATCCCAAGATAAGAGAGTGAAAACGAGAAAAAGCGTGTACGACAGACACATTCCAAGAATACAAAGAGATGAAAAGAGCAAGAAAGAAAGGCCACAGGTCGGAAATCAAACACTTCTGTGGTTAAACTACGGAACGTCTGCTAACTTTGATCCAGGGTCAGTTTTGTATTTCTCCTGTGTGATGTTAAAGCCCATGATATGTTGATGGTAAGCTGTTCCTTGATGTCAACCTCTACCCCGAGCAGAGAAAACACCACACGAACATTATCTCACAAGCAGTAGCCAATCAAAACATCAACCTAACACATTCCAGGGCTCAAACAGCCAATCAAAGCAGCACAATGGATGCGTTTGGATGGACTCGGGGTTCAATTTTCAAAACAAATACACAGCAGAACATGGGCATCTCCACCGGGAGAGCAATCGGATCTCGCAGTGGTTACAGAAATGGACCGGACTGGTTTGTAGAATGATGCTGTCCTCTGAAAGTAGAAAAGGAGAAGGTGGAGTATGATGAAGAGGTTATGTTTCTCCCTCTTCATCCTGTCTCAAAAACTCGGTCATCTGGGGTTGGGAAACTGTGTCAAATAAGCAGCATTGGGAGCCAGAGTCAGAAATACTCCACAGACTGCATGCAGCGGTGACAGACACAATACCGGCCGGGCCTTTCTCTTCGATTTGTTTTTATTTTAGCCTGTCTCCAGTGGCTGGTGATGAATTTCCATCCAATCCTATCTGTTATATTTTTACCTACTGCTGCCAGAAGTTAAATTTACTTACAACAAACTTATCCTGAAACAACTAGAGCATAGCCATTTCAGTAGTTACAGGCAGAAATATAATACAAATGCAATCACAACAGCCCTAATATAAATGTGTGAGACAGGGTGGGATTGGATTAAAGGGTGTAAATGGGGTAGATGAAGCAAAGTTTTAAGTTTGGACTTGCATCCCTTGCCAAGTCCACAGTTCAGTGTAGTTTTCCACCTTCTTCAAATTCTTGAAACCGCATTGTTTCTGTTTCACTGTATACAAAAACAAGCTAAATTTGAATATTTAAAAATGGTAGTTGCCTGTCTGTTTGAAAGCTTTCATTTAACCAATCAGCGATGTTTGGTCTTGAAAGCATCACCCGACAGTTCCTGAACCATCAGAGATTATCTACCCTGGAGTAAGAGGTAAAAATGGTTCAGGAATTACATAGTTCTGGTAATAAAATGTGTCCTGGTTCCCTGGTGTGAAAAAAAGGAAAGTTCTTGAAACAGTACAAAAGACACCATAGGAACACTTTTCAGTATAATCTGATCAACACTGCCACAAAATATGTCCTCAGACAATATCAGTAACACCCCACTGATAAAATGGCCACAAAAAATGAACAATGTAAGCTACAAAAATATAGGATTTGCAAGGATGTACTGAATACATTGATCCATACAGGTATACTGAGAGAAGATCACAACACCAACTAACACTGACATGAAACTACATATTCTGTTTTATGCTTTGTATTCTTAAAATAGAATCCTTGTTGTTTCATGCAATTAAATCTGAAAGTGTTTGTTTTTGAGGCCTGGACTTGAAGGCATCACTCTGTTCTGACACGGTTTCTCTCCTGCACTGCTGCAGTCTGATAATGTTACTGTAAAGTCAATAGCTGCGTATGCTAAGTCGGGTTAGCGAGTTCAGACTGATCAATAATTTAAGTGATCACGTGATCAAAGACTGTGACAAAAGCTTCATGTCCGACCCAGTTTCTTCTCACATCTTTCTTAAACTTACATATCTGCTGCCTACCATGCACCCTCTTTCCCTTCCTTCACCTCCTGCTCCTCTTCCTCATCTCTCTGTACCTCTCTCACAACTCCATCTTCTATTTTCAGCAACACGCAGTCATTCAGGCCGAGCTGCTCAGCTCACTTCACTCCACACACACACACACACACACACACACACACAACGTACCTGTTATTCTGAGCATCCTATCTTATCTGCCTCCATCTCAGCAGTCTAAAATATACATGGACAATTCACTTTAAGGAGACTTTACCAATTCTCATTTGAGTGCAATGTTTTATTTTTAATCAATGTTTTCCATGGATTTTGGAAACAGGAATGAATATTTTATCCCTTTCATATAAAAAAAATTAAAGGGGACGAATTCTACAGTTTCCATGTTTTTATTTTCTTTTAGAGGTCGATTTTTAAGCCTTTGCAGTGCTTCAATGTCCAAAAAAACACATTGATCCACTTCTACTCTTCCTCACTGCAGCACTGAAAACAGGTCATTTCAGGTACTGTCTCTTTAAGGGCTCCCCCCTCAAAAAGTCCACTTTGTTGTAATTAATCAGCTGCAACATGGTCGATACTGGCCAAACACGAGTCACTAGCCTTGTGCTTGGTGGGTGTCTAACAAGGTGTGTGGGTAGGAAAATTTAAATGCGTTACTTGTTGACGTAAATGTGTTACAGAAGTAAAGGACTACTGTAAATACTCAAGTATAAGCCGATCTCGTGTATAAACTGACCCCCTGATTTTGGCCTGCAAATTTAGATTTTTAAAGAAACCTGTGTATAAGCCGACCTCCTGATGTTGTTCCATCAGTTTATTTGTTTAGCAAATTATCTGTTTTTCTGGGTATTGTCATAGTATTCCTGTGGTTTTCTGAAATAATCCACGTACCGGTAAACATGATATTTATTTTAGCATCTGATTACATAACTGACCAATCACAACAGCGCTTACTGGCTGCTGCAAAATGTGCTGAATAAGATGTTTTGTCAAGAAATATCTCATTCTAAGGTATGATTTAAACTGTTTTACATGGGTAGTGGTAATGGGTAGTATTTCCACCTCTGGAAATTTCCTTTTCTGGGATCAAATTCAAATTTCTCGTGTATAAACTGATCCCTCACTCGATTTGTTTTGTGAAATTTGGTAATAAAAACTCGGCTTATACTCAAGTATATACAGTAGTCAAAAGTGAAGCTTTCGTTGTTCAGGACGTGCAGGTTTGACATATGATTGACAAAGGTGTGGAACCTGACTGACATTTAAGTTTGATAAACAGGTTTCACTAAAATAAAGTAAAAACAATGAAAAAAAAAAGTAATAATACATAATTCTATTATTTTAGTATCCATGTCCTTATCATGTATCAGAATAAAAGGACCTTAACTGAAAGAGCAGCATTATGAAGAACTAACATTATACAATCTGTTCCTATGGGCTTGAATCAACAGTATCAGTGTGACTCTCTCAATATTTCTGCACCAACCCTCAAGGAATGCCGCTCTGGTCAATTCCTCCACAAAAAAACGAGTTTTCGGGAAAGTGGGTCAAGAGCTAAAGCAGCATCTATCCCCCAAACTCTCCAGTAACAACAACAACAACTTGTGCTGTGAAGATAAAACTGTTGACGTCGCTGGAGTCTGGATTGCCTGCAGGAGATGGCTATCGCTGTGGCCTGAACGGGGTCTGCCCGAGGGCCAGGGGACACAAAGCAAAGGTCTCAAAGGACTGAGGAAGAGAGATGGGAACCAGAGGAGACCAGGGCTGGGACATGGGAAGCAGACCCTGAGGTGTAGGGTACGGAGCTGGGCTGGGAGGTGTAGACTGGTCTGAGACTGGTATTTGGAGAGAGACGTGGGGGTTTGAAAACCGAGTGTGAAGGTCTACAGGGTGCAGCCTCTGGTATGGAAGTAGCAGGACCTGGGGCAGGACCGGGAGGGGAAACAATAGCTAATGGACACAGAGGAAACTCTGCAGGTCACCGGAGTGCAGATCACATGCTGATAGCAAACATTGTTGCTGAGTGTCTCATTTTAAAGGCACTTATAAGAGACACACACGCAGGCAGGTTTTTAGCTGTTAAAATAAGCATTTTAGCAGAAAAATCCTCAAGGACCCGCTTCCTTCCTCAAGCCTTTTCTCTCCAAGTATTGGGTTGCAGGGCCACACATAACATATAGGCAGTATACAAATATGCACTCATACGCATGCTGCCAAACTAACACACACACACACACACACACACATACACACATACAAATACACTAGCATTACTAGGAGAGTCTCATGTATCCTGTATTAGTGTTTAAAAGTGGTCAGCCATGATGTTCTTTTTGCTAACGTCAAAATATTATCACAAAGCCTCATTTAGAGATGAACAGCAGCTAAAGTAGGAGTGTCAAACTCAATCACAGAGGGGCCAAAATTAAAAACTGGGTCCAAGTCGAGGGCCAAACAGGGTCAACCTTTATTGAAAACAGACTTAAATTGGCCTCATTTTCATCAGAGGTGTTATGATAAATTATTCATACACTAATATGAACTTCATTTTTTTTTATGTCTTCCTCTCTATCAGCAGTTTAAAGTTTTATCACAGGCATCAAAAATAGCCAGAAAAATGTAATTTTTCTCCAGGGAAATCTAAAATCTCTGTTTGTTTTCATTAACAACACCAACAAGCAAAATGAGAATAATATTTTAAATGTGATCATGCCTTCTTATGTTATATTCTTTAATTATGGCCACATCAGCTCTGCTAACAAGGCTAACAGGTTTATTTCTAATGGCAGCAAACAGCTTCTCTAACTCTCACCTGTGCTGAAAGCCTGTTTTCAGATCCACCTTTCGTTTGGCCACTTCTTCCATGGCCTAGCTTAAAGTTCATTAAAAGTGACTGTAGGGCACGGAGGGGAGGGGAGCTGGCGCTTGCAGGTGTTGCGGAGCATTCTGGGAATTGTAGCATCCGTAATGTGCGCGCTATATTCCGGCGGGCCAGTTATTTTAGAAATTAGATATTATCTCGCGGGTCAGATATAATTGTATCGCGTGCCAGATGTGGCCCACAGGCCTTGAGTTTGACATATGTGAGCTGGAGTCACAGATTAATGCTACTTTTGTCCACTAGTGGCGCTGTAGAACAATGTTTTGGTGGGGCGGGGAACTGTTTTGTTTGCAGCTCGTGTTCTACCTTCTACCGGCACGTAAGCTGATGTTGTGGCTATGCTAACCATGGAATCTTATTTAAAGAAGCCATATTATGCTTTTTACTTTCCCTCATTTCTATATCATAGAGAGAAACTTGAGGTTAACGCCTACTGAAACACATTCAGTGAGACAAAGCTGTGTGTCCTAAACTGCCCTGGAAGCTTCGTCTGTGACTTCCATAACACGTTTACGTCATCATGTAACACATTTGAATTTACCCGCCTACACACCTGGTTTGTTAGACACACCTATAAAGTGCAAGGATAACGGGAAAACGTTTGGCTAGCATCCATGTTTTGCAGTCTCAGCTCAGGTCTGAAGCAGCTGGCCAATCAGAACAGAGCAGATTTTTCAGGAGGGTGGCTTAAAGAGGCAGTACCTAAAACACCGCTTTCACTCAGTGTGCACAGCGGTGATGCAGCAAGGGAAGGAGGAGCGAATCAGTGTGTTTTTGGGATACTTTGTACTTCTACAACATCTATCTGATCTGGCCTTCTCTTCTTCCTCATTTCTTTCTTTACTTCATTTTTCTCATTCTTCCCTCATTCTATTCTTCTTCTTCTTAGGTTCCTTCCTCCTTCTTTTCCTTCATCTACTGAGAGCATGAAAACCCCCAAAAGTGGAGGTACTGCATACAGTTTGCAGCACTAGTACATAATGCATTTTGCAGTCCTTTGAATATTTAAGTACATTTTACTTCGACTCTGTGCGCAAATATTCGGACTGGAATACAAACTGTTAGAGTCAAACAAATCATGATGACACACAGACAGGAAAACATAAAAAGACAGACAGAGGGAAATGAGAGAGAGAGAGAGAGAGAGAGAGAGAGAGAGAGAGAGAGANGAGAGAGAGAGAGACTGGGACTCAAGCCAAATCCACTACCAGACTTGTTAAAACACTGCTGTAATTCTACCACACACACACACACACACACACTAGAACCACCATCATTAAGTTATAAAGGTTTACTGCAAGTTAATTGGTATGCCAACTGCTGTTCAGTTTGAAGAATCTTACAACATACTGTCCAAAAAAATACAGACGAATACACAAATACACACCACACACACAGAGACTGAACCCGCTATCATACTGGTAAGGAGAAAAACTAAAGGAACCGTACAAATCTACCAACAACTAAAAGGAGAGAAAAACATTTGGGTTAAATATCAGCATGACATCGCCTCTAGAAAAACGTTTCAGTGTGTCTGAAGCTTCTGGAGCCATAAATCAGCCAAATCCCTCCAGTCAGCCATATTAAAAACATATTACAGACATGCAAGGGACACACTAAAGGATTCACAGGTCAGAGGTCAAGATTAAGCGCAGACTCCCCGAGCGCTTTCCAATAACGTGAAAATTGTGATGGATTAGATGGTTTTTATAATCCTGGAGTGGAGTGAAAACACAGAGAAAGTGTGTCAGCTGATGTTTGGTTCAGGTCAAGGTCATGCTGCTCTTCAGCGAGGCTAAAATAGCAGCACTCATCTGAAATATCTCAGTGGTGAATTTTTAACAGAGATCTGTCTGAACGAGCACAGAAGTGAAGAAAAACGCAGATCTCAGGGATGTTACAGGCGGGTTGATTCTGTTCTCACATACAGAAGACCAACTTTTGCGGATTTTGTAAACTGATGAAAAACATGAACTTTTCGTTAATTTGGGAAGAAAAAAAACAGGTCTGCAGCTGAACTGGAATCTGGAATTCAAAGGAGGATTGGGTGTAGATCCAGTCAAACACCACCGATATTTGACAAGTCACGCAAGAAATATCTACACGAAGCAGGTAAATTATTATCAGGTAAAATTAGATGGAGGTAAGACAGTGAAGATCAAGAAATCGGCAAAATGCAAATGATTGGCCTAAATAAAAATATTCCTGTGTTATTGCATATTAAAGGATCATACCATGCATGTTTGAGCCTAATATATTCAATTTTCATACACGTAAGTTACTGACAATCATTTCCCAAAACATGCTACTGAAACGGTGAATTAAAAAAATGTTTTCTTACTTTCCAGACTGCCATTAGTTTCAGTTCATTTTGGTACGCTATTAAAATCAACTTGTTGATACTTGAAACGTTCTTGGGATAGGTAATCCATCATCGTGCACAAGTGTATTCGGGTATTTTTCAAAGTTATGAAATTTTAGCGTTTAAGCACAATAAATAATAAAAACAAATGTTTTTCCTACCTTTCAGATCTATTGGTTTCAGTTAGGAAAAAATAGCCGTCATCTCTTTTTTGTCTTTTTCCTTTCACTCCAGTGTTTACACTTTTAGCAGGACAGAAAAAAAGTCCTTGAAACAATCATCAAAATGTGACGTGAGAGAAATTCTCAGACAAATCAGTCCTTTGTCCTGTCTGAAAAATTAAATGTTATTCTGCTACGCTACTAAAATCAACTTGCTGATACTTGAAACCCTTCTTGGGATCGGTAATCCATCATCGCAAACAAGACGTGTATTCAAGTTTTTTTTTTTGTTTTTTTTTTTTAAATTACATAATTTTAGCGTTTAAGCGCAATAAAAAGTGTGGAGTGAATGTATGCCTCCACCGGGGAATATAATCCCAAAAGAAGACCTGCGTTTATGGAAAAATTTAAAGGACCGTGACTTCATAAAGCTGCGTAACTATTAGCAGGAGAAACATGGATTTTTAAGGTGGGTGTATTGCTTGAATATTTGATTTTGAACAATTAACAGATTTTGCAAAATATCAGGAAAGCTGAAATACAGTTTATCCTTTGGGAAATGATTGTCAGAAACCTTATGTATGAAAATTGATTAGGCACAAACCTGCAAATAGATGGTATGGTCCTTTAATTCTGTACAGGAAAATGTATTGAAAATAAATCCTCTCATCTTTGCAGGATTATAACACTACTGTGTGGCTTGAGGGCAGATTTGATTTAAAGCATAAACCATCATGCCGTGTGTCGACTACAGAAACAATAAAAAAAAAAATAGCACACTCTAAAAAATACCGCAGAATATGTGTTTAGGATTATTCTAATCTAGCGGACCCCCAACAGAGCTCACAGGAATCATCCACAGCAGTAAGTCACGTTAAAACTGCAGGCCTGCTTCACTCCTGGGAGGAATTCCCTGTTTATCTAGCAGAGTGAATGTCAGCTATGTGAGCAGAGATACGTCCGTATCATATCATGTCCCCTTGGAGGTAACACACGGACCACACAGGCTGACAAACACGGGTTGATTCGAGACGATTTCTGTCAAAGAGCCAACGAGTTTCCTCACATCAGAGCAGAAAATAAACACGTTCGGGACAGAAAATAAACCTGAAGTAGGGCGGCCCAAACAACAATCTGGCCGACAACCCTGCTGTTTGTGGTGATTTGAGAGTGTAATGAAATGTTTCTCTCTTTCTCTCACACACACGCATACACGCACTCTCACTAGGGTGAGAGTGCGTGTCTCACCTCTGACCCCTGCAGCCTCGGGGGCCTCATTACCCACACTGCACCTCTCCTCTGTGGACTATCATTGACAGTAATGCGACCCTAGTTTGTGGTGGTGCCACTGGAGACACCCCAACTGTTCCAACACACATGCACACACACACATGTATAGACACATAACATCCACACACAAATAAATAATCCCACAGCACAGGGAATGCCACCGTGTCGCTGAGACTTCTCCCCGGGTTGCACTTAAGGATGACACCATTAACTGTGGTGCCTGTGCGTGTCAGTCAAAAGGGACGCACTTTGAAGACGATAGATATGGACAGAGGTCAGAGCGGATCTCATTAATCATCATCTCAAGGTTTAGTACGAGTGTCGCCGGGAACCTGCGTCCCAGAGGGAAATACTCACATCAGAGAAGATAAGAATTTGAGTCTAAAAGAAAAATGTAAAATGTTCAGGTTTTTTTGATGTTTGTCTCTTGGGTCACAGTCATCTGTTCATACCTTCAGCTTTATTACTAATTTAGCTGTTGATTGACAGGCAGCGTGAGAAGGGCCGTGAAGCTCAGTTAAATTTTCTAAAATTGAAATGATCTACAATTGAATAATCAAGCGAATTTCTGACATGTCAGAAATTTTGGCCGACTCTCTTGCAGTTAGAGAAGTTTGAGACGTCTCGCAAGCCGAATTCTTCAAATTCATAGGCTCGTGCTATGCTGTTTTGAATAAAAGACAGCATTTTTGGAAATCTCAAATAGACAAAAAGATCTGAGAGAAACAGAGAAAAACGATAACTGATGCCTTATTTTGGCCCCTTAAACTGCCTCCTAACAACCGCAACATATGACCAAAGCTAAGCTGCTGGTAAAGCGAGACGCTTCAACTTCCATCTCTTAAATCCTATCATAAAAGACAAGATAATGCAGCGTTCAAATGACGTATAGCATGAATGCTATAACACACAATATGTTAAATGTCTATGCTAAATTATTAGTCGCTCATAGTTTCCTTATAGTTCCTTTAGCGGTTAACACAAATAGGCATGATAAAATCTAGATAGAAGTCAGAACATGTGAACTTTTCCTCCATCATATTTTTATTGCAACAGATATTTGGAATTGTAAAACCTTTAATCTTATGAGATTTGTTTTTGTTGTATGAAGGAATAAGCTTTTGTGTTATGGCACAACAAACCAGCAGGAATCCCATCAACCCAAAACTTCAAAGCTCTGCATGTTTGTGATTTTTGTATGAACATACCGAATATCTTTGTTTATGCACCTGAATATGCATGTGTTGAACTATGTGTACAGCCAAGTGCATGTGTGTGTGTGTGTGCATGTGTGTGTGTGTGTGTGTTATAGTGTATCATTACTTCTGGGTGGTTGAGGTTTGACATACTGGCTTGGAATCCTGTGAGAGACATTCCCAGAAGTCCAGTTTTATCCCAAAGCAGGAATGCAAATAATCCAACAGGATGGACACTGAATGTACACAAGCGCCTGAACACACACACACGCACACACACACACACAGGATCATCTTACCTGCTGATCCACTGGTCATTCTTGCTGTAGTCTGACATGAAAAAAAGAGAAGAAACACACAATGAGCAATACAACACAACAGATTCACACAAACACACAATGGATTCACGTGAACACCCTCAGGCCTGGGAGAATGTAAACCCAATTTTAGCCGAAGTCACTGACTCAGGTTTTTCCTGACACACACTCTTCTGGTCCAGCAACAGTAGCTGATCTGGGAATATGACCCACATTCCAAAACCTCCTGCAGGAATGATTTAACCAAGAAAAACAATTTAAGTATGTTTAAGTCATAAAACTGTATGAAAACCCACCATGATTAACAGGGTATTTGTTTGAACATTATCCTGAGAGTGTTTTAAATTTAAAAAAAAAAAAAAAAANTTAAAAAAAAAAAAAAAAGCGTCACATGTGAGGAAGATTTTGTTGCATTGAAAGACATTCTCTTCACAAATGAGACTGAAATCCCAGCAGGGCACGCACTTCAAATAATAATAAATGACGCAATTAAATTAGGCTGGAGGAAACTGGAAAGAGTATCGTGTGTGTGTGTGTGTGAGTCACTTTGAAAGAAGAGATGGAGAAAATGATGACGACCCCTGATGTAAAAAGACGGAAAACAGAACAAGGCGGTAGAATTAGGTCAAGACTATGAAGTTGTATAAGTGCTTAAATAAATATTATTAAAATAAATCCTGTAACATGATCAACGCCACCACACATGACTCAAACACGCTGGAATATTAACACAGGAAATTGAAGCTTAGATCCAATCATGTGAGGAGTAAATTACATATACATACACATGCTCACCAGAATGCACAAGAATAGACAAACTAAAGATCCAGGAAATCAAACAAATCCCATATTTACTTTATATTCAGAGTCACATGAAAACCCCAAATCACCAAAAATATGTTCAGAAGTTGGGAAAAACTAATTCAGTCAATGATGGACCTGTTGTTTCGCATTTATACAACTGACTAAGTTTTCATAAGGCTTACGCCAATATACTGTAAATTACTTAACACACAAGAAACCCTTTCTCTTGTTAAAGGACCATACCGGCCATTTTGCAAGTTTGAGCCTAATATATTCAATTTTCATACATGTTACGTTACTGACAATCATTTCCCAAAGGATTAAACTGTATATTTCAACTTTCCTGATATTTTGCAAAATCTCTTAATCTTTCAAAATCAAATATTCAAGTGATACACCCACCCTAAAAATCAATGTTTCAGCTACTAATAGTTACGCAGCCTTATGAAGTCATGGTCATTTAAATTTTTCCATAAACGCAGGTCTTCTTTTGGGACTATATTCCCCGGTGGAGACATACATTCACGCTGCGCTTTTTGTTGCGCTTAAATACTAAAATTACGTAACTTCTAAAGAAAACCTGAATACACGTTTTGTTGGTGATGATGGATTACCTATCCCAAGAATGTTTCAAGTATCAACNAACCTGAATACACGTTTTGTTGGTGATGATGGATTACCTATCCCAAGAATGTTTCAAGTATCAACAGGTTGATTTTAACAGAATGAAATGAAACCATTGGCAGTCTGGAAAATTTTTTTAATTCACCGTTCCAGTAGATATGCTTTGGGAAATGATTGTCAGTAACTCACATGTATGAAAATTGAATATATTAGGCTCAAACATGCAAAATGGATGGTATGGTCCTTTAAATNACATGTATGAAAATTGAATATATTAGGCTCAAACATGCAAAATGGATGGTATGGTCCTTTAAATCTGGTTTCAAAAGACAAAGGATACTAGAATTGGATTTATGAGGTTTTCACAAGAAAGCAGAGATTTCTATTTTGTGTTGTGACAATAATTTATTTATTTTTTTAAAGTCACAGTAACTAGACAGCATCATGCTAGATAAATGCCNTGTGACAATAATTTATTTATTTTTTTAAAGTCACAGTAACTAGACAGCATCATGCTAGATAAATGCCATGATAATTTAAGCTAATTCATAAAGCTTCCTTAATGTTAAAAAAAAAAAAGCTTATTTTTAAGAGACATGCTTCATGCTGCCTCCTCTGGTGTCAAAGCAAAATTAACATGTTTACTCGAAAAAGGAAACTAAATTCTCTGCTTTAGAGCTCCATATTTTAAGCGATTGACACTAAGACGAGAGAGATAAGAGATGCAGTCAGTACCAAGAGTCCTGGTGCACAGGGTGTGAGAGATGCAGACCGCAAGATCAAATCAAAACTTTTAAATAGACTCACTGATCAGCTAGGTGGGCTTATCTATCACATTTTATTGATCACTAGAGCCAAATAGAACTATAGAACTAAAAAAAAACATCACTCAGTTTTCATATGATTGAGATTAGGTCTTCGTTTTTGTGTGTTTTAAGAATCACTTCCCCAAAATGTAAATAAGGAAATATCATAATATGTCTTTTAAGGCTAACGCTAAAAGATGCCGATAATATGCGTTTATGAATAAGGAACGTGGCTGCATGATGATATTTGCTATCATCAACGCATTAAATCTGGCACTGTGTTTTATGAATCCCCCCCCCCCCANCCCCCCCCCCCAAAACGCCTTGCCAACCGCAGAAAGTCAACCATTACTCAATCAAAAATCAGCCAAATAAAACCATAAAACCGTTGAAGTTAAATGTGTGTGACAAGCTTTTTATTAGCTGGTTTCAGGCTGCAGTCCAGATGCAAACAGGCAGTACGACGGAGGAAACAAGCCTGTAAATATGTGAAAAAAAACACGGAAGACTTGGAATTTACATCATACTAGAGCAGAAAAACAACATATGGAGCTGAAAAGGGGAAAGAATATTCTTATACAAAGGCTAATCTGTGTTCCAATATGAAGAAAAATGCAATGAAAAAGTGTCAATGAAATTCCTGGATGATGTGAGTTTTATTTTATGAACCGAATATCTCTTCCTTTGATTAAATTTGCACATAAACACCCTAATCTGAGAAAATTACAGGTTATCCTGGCTCAAGTCGAACTCGAGTCCAAGTCCTGGTGTTGAAAACTATGAGATTTGTGAAAACTGAACTGGTAGTGTTGGGGTTTCGTGTTTCTGCTCTGGACAAATTAAGAGATATTTCAGTCCTTACATCATGATTCAACGGTCTTTACACGCCTGTCATAGCTGGAAACGCACAGGTGTACTTAATAACACTAACGATGGCTCCTTTTACACACAACAACACCAAGGCCAAGTCACAAGCGCTCCTAAATGGAATGCAGCCGCTAATAAAATTATTAGTTATGCCTGTATTCGACACGAGCAAATATCGACTGTTTATTCCTCTCTCATGACAACCGATGACACAAGATGTGATGGCATTTTACGTGGAATTTAGGAATAAAATGGCTTACTTTACTACGCTCACACACTCTCTCTCACACACACGCTCCATATTTACAACACACATGGGAATGGCACGCACATTCTCTGACTGGATATTTGTCAGTATCGGTGACACGGATAGAACCGTGACACACTGTTCACGATGACGTCTTTATAAGTGTGTTGTGTGTGTGTGTAGGGAGGATTGTAAACGGGGTTGAGTGTGCACGCTTTCAAATGCTTTTTATTTCTGTGTAGAGAAAGTGTGTGTGTGAAAGAATGAGTGTGTGTTTGTGTGTCCACTTCAGTTTGGACAGCTGTACTTTATCAGTCACGGTTGGGGGAAAATAAACCCACTCTTTAGCGTTAGTCTGATCCCACGGCCCCTGCTGATCTGTCTGTCTACTTATGCACACACATACACACACACACTCCATATTTACAACACACATAGTAACACACCTGTACTGTATGTGTACAAACATGGATGCCAGCATGTTCTGGCAGTGAGCTCTGGTTGTTCTTTACGCTGAGTACCAGCATCTTTATGTCAATATTTTGCTGTGGATGTGCATTATAAAAAAATGTATTACCAGTACACTGGAAAACTTTAAAGGACCATACTGCATATTTTGCATGTTTGACCCCAATAAACACTACCTGCATACACGTTCCTGCCAACCATTTTCCAAAACATAAAACTATATTTTAATTTTGTTGTTATTTTGCTAAATTCCCCTAAATATTAAAAAAAAAAAAATCAAATGTTCAATATGTCCACAATGGCATATTAGGACCATATGAAAAAAACAAAAGGGGGGGGCGGCATTATTTTGAGTTTTTAAACTCGCAAATTTGCCACTTTTTAAACTCATAAAAATAATAAGGGGGAATCACTGCCTTACATTGTGACTATGCTGCACATGACCTTATTAAATTATACTTTTCCATCGGATTTAACAATAAGGAAATACTTGTGCTTTTNCACATGACCTTATTAAATTATACTTTTCCATCGGATTTAACAATAAGGAAATACTTGTGCTTTTAGTGCAAAATCGTCGAATTATCATACACATATAGACTTTTAAAACGTATGGCATACTGACAAGCATACAGACTTTTTTTTCAAGTTTTTAAACTTGCAAAATTGCGAGTTTAAAAACTTGAAATAATGCCCCCTCGTTTTTTTTTTTTTNTCGTTTTTTTTTTTTTCTTCATATGGCCCTAATACGCCATCGTAAAATATAGACGGCACGGTTGTTTTTAATTTCTCAGTAAAAGTTGTCTTTTCCTGGGACTATATTCTCTAGCGGAAACACATTTTCTTCCGTGCAGCTCCGTGTTGAGCCAGTTTAATTAAGTAACTTAGACAAATAAAAATTTAAAGTAAGAACCACGTTGGATCGCTGTGATGGATTAAATCTCAAGCATGTTTCATCTTTACAAGTTGATTTTTAAAAATGGTATGAACTTAAACCAATGGCATTGTGGAAGGTAGGAAAAACAATTCTAAAATGTACTGCTCCAGTAGCATGTTTTCAAAAATGGTTGGCAGTAATATAAGGTGTATGCAGGTTGTATTTATTGGACTCAAACATGCAAAATCACCTGTATGCTCATTTAATTATGAATCTGATTTGATTTTCTGCTTTGCCCACTAAAATCTCCAGGAGCTACAGCAGATAAAAGGTTCTAAAACTACAGAGTTCATGTCTTCTCCTCTGTATCTCAAAAATCATTCATTCAGACACAGAAAGCAGTGGGAAAAGTGCAAAACTGATTCCTCCTCTTCATGCTGCTGTTAGTTGTCTTTTTTTTGTTTTTTTGGCTGGTTGCTGTTACTTTAAATAGACAGATCTGAACATAAAAAAGAGCTCCCTCATTCACAGGGACTTTGCAGGTTAAGAACATCAGCCAATAAGGCAAAATCAGAACCAGATTCCTGTAATACAAAAGAGGGTAATGTTTCCGAGTTCTCACAAAAGTTCTGAAAGTTCCTGCAGGGAACAAGAGGCTTTAGCTGAAGTGTAAATATGGCTTGAATCATGCCCCTGCATGTGAACTGTGGGTTACTGCATGGTGATGTGATGCTGTTTGTTACAGTGTGTAGCAGTGTGTGTTTGTTACAGTGTGTTGCAGCAAATCATGTTGTTTGGGAGCTAATTAGTGATGACTTACTGTAGGCAGGAACAGGAAGAGAGCGGCCTTGACCTCACTCAGCTTTGGGCGTCTACTTCTTCTATATACAGACTTGCATACCTGCCCAGAACTAATCTGATGTATTGCTGTCCAATGAATATAGTTACTATGGCAAAAAAAAACAAAAAAACGAATAGACATTGTGTTTGCTGTGGGTTTCAAGTCTCTACAAGTTGATTTTCAAAGCATACTGGAATGAATTGAAACCAAAGGGAGTCTGGAAGGCAGGAAAAAAAAATCCACTCCGCTAAAGTAGTATATTTTGAGAAACACACCTAGACACACACCTGACTGCACACACACACAAAAATAAAGAAATGCTTATATAAAAGTTCCTTTGACATTAGAGGAGCAATTTTTCAACTGTTTAAGGCTAAATGTATCTAAAGAAAAAGTCCAAAATATGTGTGTATATTGAGAATTTGAGTATTAAATTAAATATTCTCCAACTGGAAAAAAAATGCTATAAATAAGCAGATTTTTGTTATAGACATTGTTTGAGATATACTGTAGATATAGATAAAAAGAGAGGTATGGACAGAAAGACAGATGGAGAGACAGACAGGAGAGAGGAAGGGAGGGATTAGAAGAAACTCAGAATCAGATAATGGAAAGTTTAAAAACAAAGAGAGATTGAGAAAAGCTTGGGATCAAATGTCCTTTTATTATGACATAAAAAGGAAAAAAAGTTGTGCAAAGTTGAAAAAACGATCTATCTGAAACAATCAGATACATGAAGTGGAGTAAAAATAACCAGAGATGCTGGCAGTGAAGAGAGCAGACTGTCCTCAAATGTTAAAACAAAACACACACACACACACGCCAAGACTGACACACAAACATGGAGTGTCTCTTACTCTAGCCCGTCGGGCATGCAGATGTGCAGGAGATGAGAGAGATGAGCGGGTCAGTGGTCTGCTACGGGTCAAAGGTCGAGAGCGGCACCTGGTCAGCGGCTCAGGTCTGTCTGGAGCTCTGCAGGTTGCCTGATCCTGACTCGAGGCTCGACTCGCCATCCTGCCGAAAACTGAAATATTCTGGGAAGAAACACACAAGGAGCAGTCAGATACTTAGTCACCAGTTTAATTTCCATATGCTGATAATCATCAAAAATAGCACCATGGCTAAGGTATTTATTTAGCAATCGCTATATTACAGCAATTTTACCGCTGTTACTATGGTTTTCTAGAATTCCGAAAATATATTTAACACGTCCTGTTACTTCTTGTTACATAGAGGAAATAACCTGTTTCCTTCTCTTGCGGTGGCAAAAGAAGTATTGAAAAACTTTACTCAAGTACAAGCAGCAATATTACAGTGTAAAATTACTCAAGTACATGTGAAAACCTTGCATTCAAATTTCAATTCAGAAAGAAATAAACAGGTATTAGCAGTAAAATGTACTCAAATACTAACAACAATGTATCATCACTTTGGGGAGTTTCATGCTTTTGGACAAGTTAAAGAAGGAAGGAAGGAAGGAAGGAAAAAGGGAAAGACAGGAAGGAGGAGAGAAGGAAAAAGAAGTACTAAAGGAGAGAAGGAAATTATAGGAAGAAAGAAGAAAAGGAGGAAGCAAATGAGGAAAAAATTAAAAATTAAATAAAGAAGGAAACGGTAAAATTTGGAGGGAAAGGAAGAAAAAAAATGATATTTGTAATATTTTCTGATCTTGTGTCATGCTGAATCCAAAGTCTGAATCTGTAAAATAACTACAGCCATCAGATAAATGTGGAGTAAAAAAAAAAGTATATAAATATTTCCTCTGAAATGTAATGAAGTAAACAAAGTGAAGTACTCAGGTAAAGTGCCAGTAGTACCAGTTACTTTCCACCTCTGCTCAATGGAGTAAATTTTCTTTATCTTTGGCGTCACTAAAGAGGAGAAAGAAGCTGATAATGATTTTTCTCAACATTTAACTATCTGCCATTACAGGAAACTAAAAGTTTTATCTCCTTCCCACTGGAACATCATAACCTTCCCTCTAGTTCTTTCTATTTTGTATCGTAAAGTCGTTGAGAGAGTTGAAATACAAAATAAAATACAGCGACTTGCGTTTATTGAAGTCAAAATTCATCATGTCCCAGTATCTTACCCAAGTCCCTTTCTTCATTTCACCTGCTCCTCCAGCAGCTCCGTAATCTACCTGTGTGTGTTTTCTGTGGAGTGTGTGATGGTGAGGAGTGTTTAAAGCAATGAGACGCTGCTGATGATGCGTCTGCCTTGAAAAATCCCTCCTTATCTACTCCATCCTTGTCCCCGCCCCCACTCCACTCAGTGACAACAGTGGAAAGTCCGTTCATCTTTGACCTTCTGGCTCAGAAACTTTACCCATTACACTGTTTCCCGCTCTGCCTCCTACCAGCACTGGGCTCTCCATGCCTTGTGATGTAATGTGTGTGTGTGTGTGTGTGTGTGTGATAGTGAAAGTGAAAGACCTATGGTTTTAAAAAAAATCATTTTCTTACGGAAAAGTAGCCACACAGCAACGCCGAAGCTCCATCACAGGTAAAAGTCCTATATTCAATATTATATTAACGTAAAAGTAAAGACATTTTTGCAAATGTAAACACTATTCATTGTGAAGAAACTCTCCTTTCATAGCTTAATCATACAAATTCCTAAATCCAACCAGGTGAAACTCTTTGTATGACTCAATTTTGGAGAGTTTCATGGTATCAGATCACTTCAACAAGGAAAGAATGAAGGACAAAAGGAAGGAAAGGTGCAGAAGGTAAGAAATAAGGAAGCACCAATGGAAGGAAGGAAGGAAGGAAGGAAGGGAATAAGGGAGTCCAGAAGGAAAGTAGGGAGGAAAGAAAAGCTTGAAAGCAATGAGTAAAATCACAAAGATAGAAGAGAGGTCAGGAGGAGAAATCTAGACAGAAGGAAAGGAAAAAAGAACAAAATAAGGAAGGACAGAAGGAAGAAATGATGGAGAAGAAAAGAAGAAAAAAGTACAGAAACAAAGACACAAAATGAAAAATTAAGGATGAATGAAGGAAATTGGTAAAAAAAAAAAAAAAGGAAAGGATAAAAACTGTATTATTACGAGTTCATCTCATGTTAAATTTGATTCTGTAATTTGAAAATACAGATCAGATAGAGTAGAATATTTCCCTCTGAAAGGTGGAGAAACATTGGAAAGTCAAAATAGAAAAGGCAGCAAATATATCTCAAATTGTACTCTACTGTCCACCTCTGATTAAAACTGGTTTTATTTTTTAGTATTTTTTTTTTTTAGCCCATTTTTAATCTTCAAATAAGATCCACAAATACAGACAGATTTTCCTTTTATCACAACATAAATGCCTATATGTGCTGAAACTTCCCTCTCAGACCCTACAGAGCATTCCATCACATCAGTCATGACATTTCTAGTTTTATTTTTTTTACTCCGAATTAAAATGACTTCTTTGCACATGTGAAAGAAAAAAGGAAAGGTTCAACATCTGTCACCTGTTTTGAAAGTTGCATCAGTCATCGTTTAACTAATAGCAATGTGATAAGAGTAAATTCCCACATGGAAAGTCCAAACATGAAAAAATACTTTCTGAAATAGAAGAATACAGCACTTTTCATTCCGTTAATGACTTCAGCAGAATGAGGATGGAACATCTGAAGGATTGCCTTGATTAGACGATTAGCGAAGGATGAATGGACAGATGAAGAGAATTCCGTTTGGAGCAACGATGGTTATTTTGGAATATTTCTATATTAAGCCTGGTGTGTGATGACATAATAGGTCATTGTTAGAAAGTCACAGAGGATAAGAGGGACAGTGTGACGCTTAGAGGACGGCTTGAAGGAATTTTGGGAGGAATTTCTGTTATGACACAACTAAATCATGTTCGTTATTTACCCATAATTCCCTTTTATGTCACAGTGCCCTTCATGTAACCTCTTCCTGCTAATAAAGCGATTACATTACAGTTCTTTGTTAGCCAATAAATATCATACATATTTTGGGGATAATTGTGCATTCTGAGCGTTATATTGTGTTGTGTTGTGTGTTCTGCTTTATTGGTTTCAGCACAGAATCCATCATCAGTCGAAATAAAAATATATTTTAGTGTTACCATAAAACACTTGACAGAAAATGTGTTACTCGTTGCTAAAAGCATCTACTGGCTTTCAGACAGGCTTTTGATTGAGATTAACTTGATTAAACACAACTTTTTTTAAATTTTTTTTATATGAATTCCTTGCGTTCTGTGCTGTTGGTTTAAGAGCTGTTTGAGGTTAGCAGATTTGCACTTGGTGAGCGTAATGAGACAGCTGGAATTCCATGAGAAGGAGAGCAGCACAGGAGCCGGACGCTGACAGCGTTCTCCTTCCAGATATTATGTTAAACTAACTTTTAACACAACAGAAAGCCGGTACGAGCTCGTGCTTTCTGAGGGATTATTGCCGTTTCCAGATGGATGCCAGACGAGGCCGAAACAACTTGATTTATAAAAACTTTAACGGTGGAAAAACAACAAGCTTGGAGACGATCCAAACTATTGTTCTTAATTAATCTAACTTGTTTTAAATGGAGGAAAGACTGCAAACCTGGCAGTTAGCTCTTTATCTAATGTGTGCGTGTGGTACGCTGTGTGATGTCTTACTGTAATGGTAAAATGTGCCTGTGTGTGTGTGTGTGGCCTATATCTCTATTCTGTGATGTATAAGCTACTGTATAAGATTCAGTCTAAAAAATTAGGTATTATGAATTATTGTTCTTCATTTCATTTAGGGACTATTTTGAAACTTTTAGCTTTAATGTGCGAAAAACACACTGATACACTTCTGCTCTCCATTGCTGCAGCACTGCTGTGCACACTGAGTGAAAACAGACCATTTTAGGCAGTCATGTTGAGCCTGCTCTGTTCTGATTGGCCAGCAGTGACATGGAGAAGGCAAACATTTTCTCGCTAGCTTTTCTTTTTTTTTGGTATATCCAGCCTTGTTCTTTCTGGTTTTAATGTTTTCTTTTTAAAAGGACCATACCATCCATTTTGCATGTTTGAGCCTAATATATTAAATTTTCATACACTTTCATCAAGTTCTTGGGATAGGAAACCCATCATCGCGAACAACATACTCAGGTGTTTTTTTTAAGTTTCGTAGTTTTAGCGTTTAAGCGCAATAAAAAGCATGGAGTAAATGTACGTCTCCACCAGGGAATATAGTCCCAAAAGAAGACCTGCGTTTATCGAAAAATTTAAACAACTGTGATNGTCTCCACCAGGGAATATAGTCCCAAAAGAAGACCTGCGTTTATCGAAAAATTTAAACAACTGTGATTTCATAAGGTTGTGTAACTATTAGCAGGCGAAACATGGATTTTTAAGGTGGGTGTATCGCTTGAATATTTGATTTTGAAAGATTAAGAGATTTTGCAAAATATCAGGAAAGCTGAAATACGGTTTTATCCTTTAGGAAATGATTGTCAGTAACGTAACATGTATGAAAATTGAATATATTAGGCTCCAACATGCAAAATGGGTGGTATGGTCCTTTAATTCCATTTGAATCCTTTATTCCTCAGACAAACTGATTTAAAGCCCTGTGTAAATATTGACTCACTGTGGCGTTCTCTTGCTTGTGGACTGCATCAGCCGTGTCCGAGTGGGAGGAAGTAGCGCTGTGGATTTCCTGAATCTCCTCATTAAGATGATCCAACTTCTTCATCAGCTGGGTCACGGAGTCACACGCAGAGGCCTGAATCTAGTCACACACACACACATGCAGCATGCATGAATATGACCACACACTTTATCTCCTTTCACATAGTCTGCTGTAGGGAAGTCATTGTAGCTTACACACACACACACACACACACACACACACACACACACTCCTCTTCCTCACCCACCTACTCCACCCTTCATTCCCTTCATTTTTCCTCCAGGCCTCTCGCAGATGAACATTGTGCTTTTTTATTCCAACCAGGGGTACACAGTGTACCCCACTCTGTGGAGGAGGTGACACCCTCTCAATGAGATTATTGTGGAGTGAAGGAGAGAGAGAGAGAGAGAGGGGAAGAGAGAGAGAGAGAGNGAGAGAGAGAGAGAGAGAGAGAGAGAGAGAGAGAGAGAGAGAGAGAGAGACAGCTTTGGTAGAAGGGAGGAATGGAAAAAGAGACACCGATGTTCTAGAGAGATCTGCCTGTATAACATAAGAAACAGCAAGGTAACTCATGGCATTGATGTAAAGGTTTTGTAATATGTGTCCTGCACGTAAATAAATTATCTTGTTCCTTCTCCACCCAGCGGTCACAGATTCTGACTGAGACACTTGTTCAGCCTTCCAGGAAATGAACAAACTGCTTTGTTTCTGGGCTCAGCTGCCAATCCCAGAGTCCCACAGGCTGATAGCAGCACATAGGGCCCCTTTGAGGAGCCCGAAGTCCAGAAACAGCCCCCTCACTCACACACATACATGCATACACACAAACATGCCCCCACCCACACACCCACTCGCACATACAAACACACCCTTCTGTCCACTCCCATTCCTCAACCCATCATGTTGACCAGTTTAAAAAATATCTGCATTAACGTCTTGGCAGTAAAGCCATTTCCTGTGTGTTAAACACACCCATTCATGCACACACACACACACGCACACACACACACATCTCAACATTCCTATCACAGGAACACAGTAGGCTGCCTATGTGTACTGGGGTGCTATTTTTACCCTCGGTATGGGGGACGGGGCGAGGGGAGAACATAGAGTGGAGGGTGAGTGACTGCAAACATGAACACACACACACACACACACACACAGTAGAACATAAATGTGAACCTACATGTTCACACACATTCGACACACTTACATGTTTGCACACTTTCGCAGCAAAGTGCTCTCAGAGTTCATGAAATGTTAATAGGCTGCTGTCCAACTTCAGAGTATTTACAGAGTATAGAGCTCTTAATGCATCGCAGTGTCTCAGCTACAAGACCATTTCATTATTCCTCTTAATGTCCTGGAAAGGCTAAGACGCCTTTTACCGTGATATACAATCCCTGCATGAAGAGCTGAAGCAGTTTGTCCTCTGCTTCTAAATGTTTTATAAACGAAAAGATATTTCAAGTGCATGAAAAACTAACAAAAACAATCATAAAGTCTAATTCATATCTGAGGAGAGCTGAGGAGAGGAGAGGAGGAGTTTTTTGAGTTTAACCATCCCTATAATTTAGGTGTGCAGGTTGCAGCTCTTTCAAGTCGCTTCTGTATAATCTTGTCAGCAGAAACGAGTCAAGACCATTTTAGTCAAAGACTGAACAAGTCAAGTTCAAGTCAAAATCAGGTCCAAAATGGGCTCGAAATTAAGTCAAGACCAACAACACCAGACATCTCACATATGCGATTTTAGGCAATGTAATGGGGGATTGGTATGAGGTCAGAGTAGGATTACGGCAGGAAAAAAAAAAGCATAATGGCGCATCAAAAGGGCATCGCCCAGGCTACTAGAGCTGATAATACAAAAATACTCAGCATAAAACGCACAACGTCCACCACACAAGTAACAGTCATCCATATGCATCACATCAAATCCATTTTTTTTTAATCTTACATTACTTTTTTTGGACAAAGCACATTTCTTTCTTCTTTATTCTATATTATATATTCTATATTATATTCTTCTATATTCTTCTATACATTGTATGTATTCTTATTGTGCAAATAAACCTTTCTCAAAATGTTCTAATTAACATTTCCTTGTGCAAGCTGTTTTTCAGAAGACTTTTAACAAGTCATGCTTTTAAAAAGTGATGGGGACAGAACTGGCCATTTCAAAAAGTGGTGGGCACATGTCCCCAGCGTGTAAATGACACCTATAAGCAGCAGTAATCCTTATTCTGGTCATTTTCCTTCCAGGTGATCATGCCGCTTATAGTCTGAAAAATACAGCATTTCATACCCTTGTGCAAGCTGTTTTATAAACGTTTATAAACGACTTACTTTCATAAGTTTTAGCATTTTGTGGCACCTAGGCATTAAAGGATAAATATTTAAGATGCTCATTATTTATCCTGCAAAACAGAACACAGTATTCTGCACTCAACATTATCTGCAAATAACTTAGAACTAATCCTGGAACATAACATGGTAAGGGTTAAGAGTCCAGCAAAACTTGAGACAAACCTGAGTAACAGCAACTTGAGACTGGATTTGAATATTACAGTCCGGCCTGTGAGACTTGTTCACTTTGAGCACCAAATTTCAAAAATTATTTCATTTGGCAAAGCTGTTACCCACATTGTGTAGTGTGACAAAACTGCCACAGCCAAGATATTCCAGGAATGTGGAACCACAACAGGGCCTCTTTACCTTAACAAGTATTCAAATGAGCCTAAGCCTGTCGATAAGTGACTTTAAAAGCTGCTCAGTCAATATCTAAGAGGCTCGTTATAAAAGCTACGCAGGGAGAACAAATGCTTTCATTTCAGGCCAGGAGGGGAGAACAGTGTGTAGTGTGTGCCAGAGGACTGTTACAGAAATGTGCCAGGAACTCTGGGTCGCATTGACAGGTGTGAGAACGTGGCCAGAAGCACACTCACACTCATGAGTGTGGGAGCGGTGCATGCTGGGAAATACAGATGCCAGTGCAAGCCTGGAGGAAAGTGAGAAGAATTTACACTTCAAGCATACCTGATAAAAATTTTAAGTGTCAGATCCGTTTATATTTATAAACTCTCCCAAACATAAACACACTGTACAGGAAATGCTTGTAAATCCTGTAATTCCATATATATTTATATAAAATGCATTCACAGAAACACATCACTCATATTGCTTTAAATGGAATTAATCGAGGCTTGTCTAAATTCAAAATAAGTCACACTTACATACTTACATCTCTTGAAAAACGCTTAAAACATTCACTGTCAAACAGCTGCCACATAAACATATGAACAATGACAATGCTGCCCTCTAGTGGTAAAAATAGGTTTCACTCTTGCATTGCTACAATGTGCTGCAGTCATACAGCTGCTGAATCTCTTTCTCTGGTAGTTCTTCATAGTGATCAGTACTAGAGAAATTAGTTTATCATCGCTTATCTGGTTTTTCTTACCTGTTTCTCATCATTCCATGGTGAATCCTCTTCCTCCTGGCTGCTTGTGAACTCAGCTTTGCTCTTATTAGTGGGATTTTGCCTACAAGTGCTATTTGACATGGCATCCTGTCGCTTCCTTAACCACTTCCTGTTCCTGCTCAGGTTTCTACGGCGACGGCTGATCAGGAATTCCTTATATTGTAACGTCTCAGGACACGCATCGTCATCTTCCTCATCAACATCATCCTCTCCCTCTTCAGTGGTGGTCGAGGAATAAGCTCCAGCATCAGACATCATCTGGGCTTCGGTCTTATAATCATAAAAGACGATAGTGCTCGGCTTGTGCTTTACAACTCTGAGCGTGTCCAACAAACAGTCTTCCTTTGCGTCCACAGACATTGACGAATGGTTGTCACAACCCTTCATCTGAGCTCGTTGAAGGAAGATGTCAGGACTGGGGGCATCTGTGGGGCTCCCATCTGGCTGCTGAGACAATGTGGCTTCAGGATCCAGCTCAGGATTATTTTGAGTAGCAGCTGTACAGTGCAGGTCTGGCAGCTCCATGTCTCTACTTGTTCCTGGAGACACGTTTGAGCTCTGGCTGCAGCCACAGTGTCCATTCTCCTTTGGGTTTCCCTCTATAAAGACGTAGAGGGAGCTATTGTCCATCTTCAGCTCCTTTTCTGTCCATCTTTGAGCCTGGCTGGGCGTTGGATCTAGAGCACAATGTAGCACAGGAGCAGGTTCAGACATGGTGTTCTGTAGGGGTTTGAATCAGAGGGGGAACTTGACCCTGCTGGTCATCCAAAGGGACACCCACAGCCTGGGGATGAATATGTCTGCAATGGTGCTGAACAGAAAAAGTGATGACCAGACCTTTATGCATCACGAGGGAGCCGGTCCTCATCAGAGACCAGTATAAGACCATTTAAACTTGATATCTTTAGTCCAAGTCTTAAAACTTCACTACGAGATCCCAGAAAATTTCTCTGACACCTGAGTGAGAAAGAAAACAAGAAAATGTACAAAGAAAGTGAGATTAGAGAGATCATAATCTTTGGAAGATTGATTCATGTTCACACGTGTGTGTTCTGTAAAGAACATATGCTCATATAACGCACCACCTGTCTATGTAGTTTTAGAAATCTGTCTGAATTCAAGTCTGGATTTGTCTTCAGAGCTACATAATTCTGATTGCCATTCAGTCATTTCCATCTCTAAACATATATACCTCAGGGCAGCCAGGAGAGGAATGCTGGTTTCATAATGTTCTGCTAAAATACTGTGTATATAACACTGCTATATCATACCAAAGCTACCTTCATTATCAAAGTATAAGACAATATACTGTATAGTATAGAATAGTACAGCGTAGTATAGTTAGCATAGTATAACATAGTATAGCATTGCATAGTACAGTATAGGAAAGTAGAATATATAGCAGTACAGTATAGCATAGTACAGTATAATATAGCATAGTAAAGTACAGTACGTAGTACTATAATATAGCATAGTACAATATACTAGTATATAACAAAGGTCAATAAAGTTTAAAAGAAAACAAAAGCTGCTGCAGACTGTATTTTGTTACATTAAAGGTGTAAATTTTAAAATATAATCAAAATTGAGATAAAAATGACTTTTCCAAAAATATACACTACAGGCCAGAAGTTTGAGGCCACCCCCAGATTTACTATGAGCAGCCTGTGTAGCAAATTAATCCCAAAATGATGTGGGAGAAGGCAGACAGCAGCTATTGAAAAGAATGTTAAAACACATAAGCAGGGAGTTGGAACACAACTGGAATGCCAGTGCGCTAATACAGACCTTCATTAAAAATAATTTCTTAAGCCATAGTGGCTATATAATGTGCTCTTGTTGATAAATTCTTCTTGAAAACTAATTATTCCATTTATTTTATATATTTTTTGTCATTTCCTATGAAATAAATTGTAAAACAAACTGTGTATTGATGATTTTTCTTTTAATCTGGGGGTGGCCTCAAACTTCTGGAGTGTATTTTCAACTATTTTAATACAGTGACGGTTTTATTCGGTTTTACTCTATTATTAGTCCTGGATAAGAGTTAAATATTTGGGTCCAAAATGATCATATGATAAGAATGCGACTGGAGTTACCTCTCAGCCAGCTGCCATACGGCTTTAAGGTGTCCTGACAAATGTACTTTGCTCAAACCCTTTGTTTTTTCCTGAAAGATATTTTTGGCTGCAGCTAACACACCCTTTCCTTGCCTGACATGTTTTCCTTGTCATTCAAAGAAGCACATAAAGGATGTTTTTAACCACAAAAGAGGTTATAATCACCCATAAAATCTGATTACAAATGTATACGACACAAATCTGTCCCAACTGTGTGCACATGCTGGTCATTTGTTAACTGATGTGTGAACATACAACTTTATAATTATACAACAAAAAAGAATAATTAGTCTTTTAAAGCCATTCTAACTTCAAATATTTCTTGAAAAAAAAAAAAAAAAANAAAAAAAAAAAAAAAACATTGAAAAACCAAAAGGCTGTACTAAAGAAATATTGATTTTAGAAATGAACATACCAGCAGTCTCTGGACAGATGTAGCATCCCAGCAAAGACTTTGTCCTTCACCAAACACAGCTGGAGACCAAACAGGATCTTTACAAGGCAGCTCGGCTCTGTGATGACACGCTGTACGACACAGAGACAGACAGAAAGACGAGAGGAATATCTCAACAAAGATATGAAACACCGAGAGGGGAGGAGAGGAAAAAAAAACGGGCTGAGGAATGCTTTTCCCTCCTACATTACCTCAGCACAGCGCAGGAAGCCCCACACGCAGGTGTTTGTGCATTTGTGAAAGCGTGTAAATGTGTGTGATTATTACTGCATGCGCAGGCAAAAAAAACAAACAAACAGGATGATCAAACGTGTACACCTGAATACACACTTAAACGTGGATTAAAAGCTTGTGCCACATCCTCCCCCTTCTTTTCACTCACTGCTGCATAATGTGTCCCGAGGCTACAGATTTTTCACCTGGAAAGCACATTCCTCAACAAAACATGAGGTAATGCTTTAAACATCTTCTTATCCTCTCTGACTCTCTCTGTGCTCGATTTTCTTCCTACCACAACACTTTCCATGAACTTTACTATTAAAATGAAATGACTCATGGGCCTTAAACAGCTGCTGATTTGAATTCCTCAAATTCGCCATAAAACAGAAGTCGATATTTTAGTCTGGAATAGATCTACTCATGTTAACCTTGATTCTGCCTGTTGAGGCCTGTTTGACCCTCAAGGTCTTAGAGCAAAGAGACGAGGTCAAGGTGGAGGTCAAGAGCAAAGTTATGCCAAGATAAAATGTTTGCTTTAGCTGCTGGTTATTTTAAAGGGCCATTTCACACCAAAAACACAATAAAAGTTACATTTTCTATAACCAGTGATGAAAGTTTCATTGTTAGAGATGTGCTCAGTGTTGTCTTGTAAAGTGATTTGTGTGCAGTTCTGCTTTGCATTTGCATTTTAGAGAGTGTGCATCTCTTTTTTTAACTAATTAAATATTGTAAATTTATTTTTAGGTAGCCTATTTTAACATCTGGGCAGGCCAAGTTTTGTTAATTTGAATACCACAGAACAAATATCTTCGTGCATAATATGGTGGGTAAACTACAGAACATACTCCCCAAAAAACAAGCAAAAAAGAAATCACAAACCACACTGAAACCATATGAAAGAATAGAAAGCACTCTGAATCAAATTCATTTTTTCCAGGTGAACTGATCCCTTAAAATGCTTCTTTCCCAAATACAATTTCCAAAAAAAACCAAAACCCATAAATAATAAAAACTAATGTAAGAATCAGATTACTAGGGAAAACACGCCAATTCTATAAAAGTTAAGTTTTTTTTTTACAAGAACTTCATTACCCAGATTTTACTGTCCTCACTGCGGCTGTGATGACAGATGTACATTAATTTACTTTGAACATATAATTCAACACAAGCTACACCAGCCTGCTGAGACACGCTCCTCCATATATAACATTCCTGTCAGAGAATACAGTTAGGCTGCAGAGAAGCAGATAAGGAAAGAGAAGAGAAGGAAAGATGAGATCAGATTAATAAACAGATAAACTTACAATGAAAAAAATGAGAAATAATAGAAAAATGTTAGATGTACATCTGAGTTTTGCTGTGTTTTCAAATTAAATTAACAAGCAGAAAGCACATTAAAAGTTAATATCTTGAAGAATGGTTGCTGAAAATAACTGCAACTCTGAATTATGTAAACTGTCTTATCCTGCCTGTGTGTATTGTGTGTGGGTGTGTACTGTATGCCTGTGTGTACCGTGTGGGTGTGTATCTGTGTGGTTGTGAATTATGAAATACAGCAGATTCATTTTGGACAACAAAACACTGACAGGCACGTAAGGTTTAATACTGTGTATAAAACTCTCATTCTCAATCTTACACCTTAACAGTCTCAACTTATCTGTCAACTCTCGCATTAGTAAAATACAGTAATTAACAGTCACAACACAATTAAGAATACGTATAGCTGTATCGCTAATTACCTAATGCAGAGTTTCTGCTGTTTCTTCGAGTTGTGGTAGTTAATGTTGTGGTTTAATGCTAAAACAAACAAACAAACAACGACAGTCATAAGTGAGCGATCAAATCTACTAAAACTTTCATTAACTGAGAAATGTACTACCAGTATTTTGTTCCTGTCCCCAGTATTTGCTTTTTTTCTGACGACTTGATGGCGTCTCTTAAAACGCCAATCGTTGATATGGATTTACCAAACGCATGCAGTATTTTATACCCTTCTCACTTTCCGTAGCTAAGGCGGAAACAGCAGCGCGCGGACGCTGTATTAAAAAACATTTCGCGGGAGAGTTGCTATTAGCAGAACGCTGCTGTCAACAACACGGATACCAATTCGAAATTCATAACATAATGAGTCTGTGGGTGGATAAATACCGTCCGACTTCTCTCAGTAAACTCGATTATCACAAAGAACAAGCAACTCAGCTGAAAAATCTGGTAAGGGAATTAAAACATTCCACTTACTTCACGTTAGCATTAGCAGCGTAGCTTTTAGCTGCACACAGCATAGAAATCAGCGGGAAATTACTTCGCTGTGTGATGGTAACTTGTGAACCTTGTTTACCTGGTGATTTGACGTATGATCTCGAGTTAAACTTCCTCGTTTGAGTTATCGGTGTTGTGGATTAATTAATGGCCGAGTTTACTGGTGACATTAGCCTGAATCCGTTTCAAAACTGAAAGATAACATTTAGCGACTCCACGAAATTCTTAATGTCGTTATTAATTGAACATTAATGGAAGGAGACAGTAAGGTATTCTCAGAGACAGATGACTGTTCTCGGTCATGCTTTATTCACCAGTTAACTCGGCCACTAGTTACTCTGTAAACCTCATCAAATTATACTTGCTGAGGTTGTCCACAAAGAATCAGACATAACCTGACTTTGATATTGACCTGAAACGTACCGTTGTCGCCAAATTTGTGTGTATGTGTGCTATTCAGGTTCAATGTGGAGACTTCCCTCACTTGCTGGTGTACGGTCCATCTGGTGCAGGGAAGAAGACCCGCATCATGTGTCTGCTGAGGGAACTGTATGGAGCAGGAGTGGAGAAACTTCGCATAGAACACCAGACTATTGTGGTAAGAGAGATGATAAAATGCAATCACAGTGATGTAACCTTCAAATACAGTCTTACAGCTTAGATCATCTTGTAGTCTTCTCTGCCGAGATAAAGTGTCTGATAAATGTTGGTTTTTTCCCCCCATCTATATTGTGTCTGCAGGCTCCTTCAAAGAAGAAAATTGAGATTAACACAATAGCCAGCAACTACCACTTGGAAGTCAACCCAAGGTAACTTAGTGATTAATACAGGAAACTAAAATGTTTTTTTCTGACTGAGTTATTAGGGAGTTGAAAATATAGAATTGAAAGTTGCTTAAGGAAAATATTTTCCTTAACTCTTTCTGTGTGATAACAGTGATGCAGGAAACCAGGACCGAGTGGTGATCCAGGAGTTGATTAAAACTGTTGCTCAATCTCAGCAGATCCAGTCGAGCACCCAGAGGGAGTTTAAAGGTGGGAAAGGCACACACTTTGTGGCAGCTTAGCCTAAAATCCTTTTCTTTCCACACATGTATGACAATTAAATCAATCTCTCAACACCAAAAAGCCCATCAGTCTTGTAGTAATCATTGTACTTTCATTCTCAGTGGTGTTGCTAACAGAGGTGGACCGTCTCACAAAGGATGCCCAGCATGCTTTGCGTCGGACCATGGAAAAGTACATGTCCACCTGCCGCCTCATCCTCTGCTGTAACTCCACCTCTAAGGTCATTGGGCCAATTAGGAGTCGTTGTCTTGCTATTAGAGTTCCTCTGCCTAGCACTGAAGAGGTAAGATGGAAATACTGTGATTTAGTTTTAGTAAGTGATGATTTAAACTGGATATTAGTGCATCTTATTTAATAAAGATGCATTTCACTCTTTGTGCACTTCCTTTCCCTGCTTTTCAGGTCTGTAATGTTCTGTCTGCCATCTGTAAGAAGGAGGGTCTGATCCTCCCTCCTGAGCTGGCCAAGCAAATCAGCGAAAAGTCTGGTCGCAACCTCCGCAAGGCACTGTTGATGTGTGAAACATGCAGAGTGCAGCAGTAAGTGTATACACATCTGTCGTGAGCTCTGACAGCTTCAGTGTGTGTGGGATATAAAGGAACTGAGCCAGTTGAAGTCTTGTCTAAACCTGTTAATCTTTCCCAGGTATCCTTTCTCAGCGGACCAAGATGTCCCAGATACTGACTGGGAGGTCTACCTCAGAGAAACGGCGAATGCCATTGTGAGCCAGCAGAGCCCTCAGAGGTGAGACAGGCAGTGGCAGAGACGGATGTGATGGAATTTTTTTTTTTCTTTCTTTCAAAGAGACCGAAGGCGATTAATCAAACTTGGTAAAACTGTCTTTCTGCGTTAAAGGTTGCTGGAGGTACGAGCAAGGCTGTACGAGCTCCTGACTCACTGCATCCCTCCTGAGATCATAATGAAGGTACGATTTGCTACACCATTATACAACTGTTGTCTGGTTTTTAACAACACAGTGCTAACTCGCTGTCTTGTCCTCCGCCAGCATCTGGTGACAGAGTTGCTGAGTAACTGCGACGGCCAGCTGAAGACGGAAGTGGCTCATATGGCCGCTTTTTACGAACACAGACTGCAGCTGGGCAGCAAAGCCATCTACCACCTAGAAGCCTTCACCGCCAAGTTCATGGCTGTCTACAAGAAGTTCATGGAAGATGGCTTAGACGCTATGATGTTTTGACTCTGAATGGACTTCACCGATTTACTGACATGTTATTACCTTTTTTCCCCTAACAATGCTGTCGGTGGTTGTGATACAGGATGACAGGATGTTAATTCTATAAGGCATTGGATTTTGGTTACTATTTGTGGCTTAATGTTTGAGTCCCCAAAAGTTTATCACTGTACACAGTTTGGAAATGTTGCCTTCTCATGCTACTAAAGAGGCTTTTTCATTATGACAGAATCAGGCAGTTTTTTTGTATTATGAATACATTGGATATAAATTACTTAAAATCTTCACCACATCTTTACAATAAATTACTGTTTACCTCATGTAAGAAGTGCAGTGTCGCTCAGACAAAACCTGCCCAAAGATGAGTTCTACCATTATGAATAGACACAGCTTCAAGTTTTTATAACAATTAATTTTTTAAAAAATCTATAAATTCATCAGTAGTAGAACTATAAGTCATAATTGAGTCAAAAACTCTGCTTCACTGTTCAAATACTTAAACATCTGAATAAATTCTACAAAATGAACAAGAAGCTCAGCATCCCTCTCGACAGTCATTTAAAACAAAAAGCATCACAAACTAAAACATACAATCATATTTGTCAGTAGCACTCTGTGTGTCTCTTGGCTGTGTAATAGATAATAAGGCCCAGTGTGATTAGCAAACCTGAACCCACCAGAGTCAGGAAGCCCACCACGGGCCTTTTGACCAGCACGCTGCAGCCCAGGCAGGGCTGAGGCATGCTGGGACACTGCTGGGGTTCCGCTCCCTGAATGGGAAAGCCGTTGTGCTGGATGATGTTACGGTAGTTGGACAGGGAGGCCTTGACAATGACCTCGTCGTGGATGTGGCCATAAAGGCCGAAGCTTGGGTCCCTTTGGTCGCTCAGAGCGTAAGCAAAGTAACCCTTCAGGTTTACCCCGTCCAGTGTGTAAGCTGAGGACGGGAAGAGGTCACAAGGTGAGTCGTGATTAAATTTTTTTCACTGTTGTTCAGATCACAGTGGAAAAAGTCTGCACATCTGAGGCTGCCGCTGATGCAATGAAAGTTCAGAAAACAAAATTTTATAATCCAAAATACACACTGACTTTGTACAGCAAAATTTGCCAGCGAACCTGTAGAAAATGCATACTGTACCATTACGCATAATTTAGTATACATTTTTTAATCATACATGTGACTTATATGAGAAATGTAATAATTATGATGTACTAAGTTAAATCATATTTATGTAAACTCATCATGATATTAAGTTAATATACTAATTATCACGTTATTTATGATTAAGTCATAAATATGAGATTCTTAATTAGAAGTTTTACTTCATATGTTACTATTAGATAACCATCAGGTTTGTTTTTCATGTATCTATTTTAATGTCACTGTAAATCTTCGAACATATGGTATGACAAGTCATTTAATTTGACCAAGCACTAAGGTTTCATAAAGGGTTCAGTCTAAAACATTACCCAAAGCATAAATAAATGCCTCAAACATCACGGCTGATGCAGAGAAATATTTGCAGAATGTAAATAAATATAAAATATAGTTTTTAATTTCTGATTTCTTCTGGATGCTTTGGTCTTTTCTACATATTACTGGAATACAATTCTGAACTGTGGCTGCCAGCACAAAAAGTAAAACCTTGCGTAAGTGCAAAATTTTAAAACACTGGCCAAAGTCATTTTCAGACAGACTAACCTAATACACTTCATAATAATATTTGTTTTATTTATTTAGTTATTGCACGTTTAAAACAACAGCGATAAAAGTCAGATTTCATTCTGCTACAAGTGTGTGTGTATGTGTGTGTGTGTGTGTCAGTCAGCTGTGTATTCAAGGGTCATTGACCCAAATAGCTGTCTAATAATTAAGCTCTCCAGAGGCCATACAAAGAAAGTTCTGGACACATATTGAGGAAAATCTCCATCATGTCTGAAGGCTTGATCACTCAGTGTTTGTGTCAAATAGTTTAAAATCTTAGGCTCAAACATGCACAATTGCCAGTATGGTCCTTTATGTGCAGAATAGATTGTGTGTGTGTGTGTGTGTGTGTGGTCTTACCTTTCAGCGCCTCGTTGATATAGTTGTACAGGTAGTAGACTCTGAGGCTGTCTTTAAAGCGGGCCGGGTCTTCCTGGACTCCGTTTGCCATCACATAGACAGGTACATCACAGTAATGCTCTTTTACCTTAGACAGCAGAATAAATGTTTTATATTCACTCATCCATTCAGGTTTATCAAATTGAAACATAAACTGATCATTATTCTCAAATAACGAAGTCACTTTATGTTCAGATCATGTTCTGGTCATGCTTTAATTTTACCAATTTCACAAAACCACCAAGTTAGATCTTTCTATTCTGAGCTCAGAACTTATCAGTCACCTCTCATGTCTCCTGTAGCACCACATTCTAATAAGACATACTTCATAAAGCATTTATTATTATAAGGTGTAGCTAATGGCTTTGATAAGTCTATCATGTCTCCAGAATATAACATCCTCAGATCCCCTCAGTCTCACCCAGTTGAGGGCCTTCCTGAGGCCCCAGGGCACAACAGGTCTGGGGGACATGATCCAGGTGGTGTCTATCATGTGCTGGACCTCCAGCATGGCTGTGTATGTGTATCTGCAGAGATGAAAACATAAAATTACATTGACACATTGTTTGCTGATATTTGGAGACATTCCTTCTTTTTCCAGAATATTCCACAATCAAGTAGAAAATTGACAACTTTTTCTAATTTATTTTAGAGTTTTTTTGGTCAATTCTTTCAGATTGGATTTTTGTTTTTCAAGAATTAAGAATTTTCGAGAAAAATATATGACAAATGTTATTTTTATTGGTTATAATCTCCTGCCTTTGAGTTGGAGATACTGTGTTCATGTATGTGCTCATAGTGTTTGCAGGGTATCTGCAGGTTCAGGCATGTTAAATTTAAGATTTTTTAAAGACTTTTTAATGCCTCTTAGGATGGAATTTAAGACCAACTTTACATGGTAAAAAGTATACGACGGCACCAATTACTTTGGGCCTAGGGACATTATTTAGTTTAAAATTATTGATTTACATTTTTTTTTTATAAATTCCAAAGTGATACATAACTTTTGTTCCAGCCTGATGACCTTTCAGTGTAAAGTTCTACACAGCAGCAATTAAAATAAAATTTCCTACTAAAACAAATCAAAATTAAATTTTTGTTGCAATTTGTTTTTAAGTTTTAAGTGAAGCTTTTTTTTTTCTTGTAACACCACAATGAAAAAAAAAAGCCTTTGGAAATCGCATTTAAGACTTTTATAATGCCATTTAAGACCTTAATTTTGGCAGAATCAATTTAGGACCATTTAAGACTTTTTAAGACCCCGCGGATACCCTGGTTTGTCTATGACACCAAACTACTTCAACACCAAAACAGTTACGAATTCTTTTAAAACTATAGTTAAGAAATGGATTCATCTTACGAGTCTTCTTTGGCGTGAGTCACCAGTTTGGTGCTGAAGTGGCTGATGGCGAAGAAGTCATACGTCCCTTTAACCAGCTGTCTGTCCTCATCATTGAACGCTGGCAGGCTGTGGAAACATAAAAAAAATGCAGGTCTTTTGGAATTTCAGGTTACTACACAGCTTTGGTTGTCAAAGAGCATATTATATATTGTATGTTTTAAAATTATTACTGATATTTCATTGATTTATACTTTGAATGATTTCATAGATTTATATTTTGAATATCCTGCTCTAACATCCTGCTTCAACCAGACATACATAAAATTTTGGAAGCTAAATTTTCTCGAAATGTTTCTTCATTCTCACTGCCAACAATTTGAAACAACTTTTTCTAAAGCTACCAATCACATGGACTGAGTGTAACATCCCCTGAAAGAAAACAGCTCAAAGTTGATTAAGTGTTTGTACTCAAGCGAGCTGAGCTGACGCAGCCAGCTCCTCATCCCCAGAGGATAGTCCCCGCTGCCAAAGATCGGCTCTGCAAACCAGCCAATGCGGAAATCTAAAACCCTTTTAGCTGGTTCCACGTCCTCACGGCTGAATGAAAAGGCCGGTTCCACCCAGTCCATGTGCAGAGCCAGAGACACCTGAGGAACAAACACATCAGTCATGAGGCATTCACACAAAACATGATAATCTGGGACATTTTTACATTAACAAATACTTCATGAAAGCTTTTACACTCACTACAATTACTGCTTCATTTATGTGTAAACTGGTAGACTCATTGTTAAAGGAATATACCGATAATGCATGTTTGAGCCCAATATATACAACCCACTTATATGTTAGGTTACTGACAACCATTTTCCAAAATATATTACTAGAGCGGCAAATTTTTAAATTTTTTTCCTACCTTCCAGACTGCCATTTCTTTCAGTTCATTCTAGGATGTGATTAAAATCAACTTGTAGAGACTTGAAACATGCTTGAGATAAGTCACAGAGAATTTGACGTATATTAAGCTTCTATCAAAATAACTTTATTTAACCAATCCAACAAACAATGTATGTGTCTACCAGGGAATATAGCCCATGGAGAAGACGGCTTTTACCGAGAAATTAAAACCACTGTGCCTTCTACAATTGTGCAGAAGTTTTAACAGGAAACATTGAATTTTGAAAGATTAGGAAATTTGGAAAAATAATAGGAAAACTAAAATACAGTTTTATGTTTTGGAAATTTGTTGTCAGCAACGTAATATGTATGTGGGTACTATTTATGGGGCTTAAACATGCAAACTCACTAGTATGGTCCTTTAAACCAGTAAGGTAATACTCCCAGGTAAAACACCCTCATTTTATAGACTGGCTGTGTAGCTCTTGATGTAGACAGTTAAAACCTGCAGATGTACTGACCTGTCCTCCCTGTGTGTGTCTGAACTCTCTGTCGTAGGCGTGCCAGGCCAGAGCGTGAGCCCGCAGCATCTGATGACCCTCCTGGTAGCTCACCATCTCGTCGTTGGGCTCATTCAGGGTGACCCACAGCTTCACGTGAGCACCCAGTTCTCTGTAACACAGTCTGGCGTAGTCTGCAAAGGCCTCTGGAGTCTCCCTGTCATGCATAAAATTCATTTCTATACTTCAGGGATCAATCACATATCCCAAAAATCTGTCTGGAGTTACAAACTTTCACCTCCAGACTCATCACGTCTTGACTCCATCTCACCTGTTCAGCCACTTGTTGGCGGAGTCGAGCGGGGCAGGCAGGCTGCTGCGCTGTCGTGTGTGGTGCCACAGGGTGACCACGGGCGTGACATTGGCCTGCAGCAACTGGCAGGTGAAGCAGCGGTAGTAGCCCAGCAGGGTGGTGTTGGGATGAGCCACATCGCCTGTCGGGACCAAGGCAGACCAGTTGAGGGAAAAGTGGAAGTGGTTAACCCCCACCTGCCGGATTTCATCCACCTGGAGGAGCAGGAGGATGAGAGAAAACAGATGGAGGTGAATTGCAGAATGCTGATCTATTGATTGTTGATTGATTATTTTTTTAAATTAACTGCTTTATTCACCATGAGTAAAGAAATGCAAGCGGCAGAGGAAGTACTCAAATCTTTTATTTTGGTAGAGGTACTAATACTATAAAGGAATTGTAAGTATCCAAAGTAAAAGTAGGGCATACATAATAGTTTTTTTCACAATTCTGTGGACTTCATATATCATAAAATAGACAAATATTTTGACTGGCAGAGGACGTAACTGACTTAACAACCCTTGGGGAATTCAAGTTAATATTAAAAATCAGGAAATTGGCACTATTGGCCAGCGTCTTTGTTTTTAGATCTGTCAGGATGAACACTCAAGATAACTATTTTTTGGAGAAAACCCTTGTTTGTGTGCTGTCTATTTCTGAATGTATGGTTTGAATGTGCTGTATTGTTGAAACTTGTAATTGTGTGGTATTTATCGTGGCTGTTACATGTATCTATTGTGGTTTGCTATTGTTTTTCCATGCTACCGTCTTGGCCAGGTCTCTCTTGAAAAAGAGATTTTTATCTCAATGAGATCTACCCTGATAAAATAAAGGTCAAATAAATAAAATAAAAAATGTACCTGTTGTCGGATGCTGGCATAATCAGCACAGTGTGTTCGGCGTAAAGGCGGTGCGCTAATTCCTTCGAGTCTCATCAGCTCTCCATTGTTGGAGATGTTCCAGAGGTAAATACTGGGGTCTGCGAACTGGCTGGCCGTGGTTTCCACCTGTGACATGAAGAGATGCAGAAGAGACACAATAAAAAATTTTTAAAAACACACACACACTCACCTTGTCAGACTTTGTTTTTTTTTTTGTTTTTTTTACTACACACACATGTAATAAATGGATAGGAGGAGTTGGTGCTGTGCTGTTTTAGCTTAGCCAGCAGACACAGTGCATGTTTATGTAGTTTATGATTAAAAGAGGATTAAATTAAATCGTCATCGCTGCTGCTGAACTGGACTTTCGCCACGAGGACCGAAAGTTCCAAATGTGATCAATCAGAAACTTAGATGAGAGGAGAAGAAATGTGGATACAGATTTTTCAGTTTCATTAGCCACATCATGACTCCAGAGTATAAACCAACGATAAAAGAACATTATGGACTGAAAATGTACAACAGAACATGATATGTGTTTCGCTGCATTCAGTGACACACAAAGCCTAAATTAATAAACTGTGGCAATCAATAAAGAATAATAATAAGAATAGAATCAATAAATAATAATAATAACATATAAAGTGTGTTTTTCTTTAAATAAAGTATGTTTTTCTTTTAATCAGACGGCAACAAAATAAAAAAAAAAAAATGTTTGCTTGATAAAGACCTCAAACCACTTCATTAGTCCAAAGTTAACAGTTAATGTTTTCTCATGTTCCTCTATTTATAGAACACAAGACCCCCCCCACCACCATCATCCCACACACACACACACACACACACAAACTAAACACACATAGACAGTACAAACGCTCCTCCCACCCACCCGAAACAATGACCAATTCTAACAGCCAGAGGTGGAAACTAAGTGCTTTCATCCTGAGTACAATTTTGAGGTACTTGTATTTTTGTTTCCACTTTGTGCTACTTTCTACTTCTAATTCACAACATTTCAGAGTGAACGCATCAAAATCCCCAAATTTAATGATTTTTCATCCAGCTGAAATGTTTTGTTTCCTTTTTTTTTTTTTTTTTTTTTTTTNACTTTGGAGATTTTTTATAAATTCCATAATTTTAACTATTTCATTCCAAAACTCTAAAAAAAAAAAGAAGAAATGTACATGGAAGTTCTCATCGTTGAATGAAAAACTTTCTATTTTTATTATTGATCCATTAACATGCACCAGATACATACCTTAAAGGATCAATAATTAGATGCTGACAGGGATCAATCTTCATAATTAGTACTTTTACTTTGGATATTTGAAGATATTTCACTGCAAATTGACTTTTACTAAAGCAGAAAACACATACCTGTATAGAGTTTGCAGATACTCCCCATGCAAAGTCACATGGGAAAACTCCCTGGGCTGGTCTATTCTCTGGGAGCTCGGGGAAACCGTTCCTCTGGATGAGATTCCTATGAGAATAACCGCAGATAAAAAGCAGTGCTTTTAGTGAAAAACATCTAAACTAAAAATATATCTGTTGGGTGTAAAGCAACATTACACGTGCCACTTGGCAAACAAATTTATTTAAAAAAACTCTTTAAAATACTAAAGTGGAACCAAAACAGCAACTGTGTCTGTTTCATATTTTACCACAGAAATCAGAGCTTTTTGTTGTTGTTTGTATCTGGAGAAATGTTCATTAAAATTGTTATAACTGGATATCTGCAAAAGTTTCAGTCATACACCTGTAAAAGGTAGCAGATGTTTTTGGCTCCCTCTTCATGTCAGGAGTGTTGAAATCCACGTAGTAAAGTCCCTGTCGTATCCCGTATTCCCTGTGCCACTCAAAGCCATCGATCAGGGACCAGGCTGTGTATCCAATTACATTCACGCCGTCGATGACGATTGCTGCGCGGCAAACACACACACACACACACACACACACACACACACACACNGAGAGAGAGAGAGAGAGAGAGAGAGAGAGAGAGAGAAAGAGAGCACAGATTTCAGCTCAGGGATCAGGATACAGCAGTTACCTTTCCTACCTTTTAATTTCATTTTCATGGTTTATGATTAAATCAGTGTTTGAATTAACAACTATAAATGTTCATATCTATATGCATTATCACATTATGTTGAGTCATTACTCACATTTCAGCACCTCAGCGATGAACCTCTTGAGGTAGTACATGTGTTTAGGGTCTTCTGTCTTGGTGTTGCCAAGAACATACCTATGTTGAGCCAAAATAATAACAAAATAAATGAATCTCTTTCTATTAAGACTTATTTTATAATAATGCTTAATAAGCTCCTTATTCATTTATTATAGAACTGTAATAAGAGTAAATTCTGGGTTGCCAGGTAGTGAAAAATCCCTTAGGCTGGTTTTTATCCTCCTGTTCTTTTTTTTAGTTTTTTTTTTTACTGTAAATCATCAGGAAGGTCAAAGGTCAAACCTTTTATATGCACAGAGAAACAATGAAATTTTTACTTTGTTGTTTCTCTGTCATCCATTAACAAGAGGAAAGAATAAAAAGGGGCAAAAATAATAGACAAACATGCAAATAGTAGACTAAAATATAAACATAATAATAATGATGACTGACTGCATATGCCTGCAGGCTTGGCAGATTATTAGAAAATGAGGAAGAGATGCACCAAAAGGATTTTTCACAGCCTGGCAACCCAAAAGGTGTTTTCCTTAATGGTACAAAAAAAANAAAAAAAAAAAAAAAAAAAAAAAAAAGGTTTTGCAAGACATAAGATCATCACAGACATACAGATCAACACAACATGAGCAGCAACCATAAACCTACCACCCGCTCTGCACCACAAAGATGGGCGGCTTATCGTACTCGGCGTTGACCCAGTAGAGCAGCATCCTCAGATCCAGGTCCTCATGTTGTCCAAACTTCAGGCTGTCGTTGATGAGCTGGAAGCTGAGCGCTGCTCCGTGAGAGAGGGCAAAGAAGTCGGCCGTTCCCCTCACCTGCTCTCTCTCCTCCTGGGTGAAGCAGGGCAGCCGTGAGCCCAGCCTCTCCTTCATACAGGGGGGGTAGTCTCCGTCTGTAAAAAGCGGCCTGGCGAACCAGCCCAGGACGTGATCCAGGGAGCACTGACAGTCCTGCAGGCTCTCACGGCGGGTGCGGCTGGGTCTGATCCAGTGAGACGCCAGAGCCATGGACAGCTTTCCCTGCTGCCGGGGCCGGTAGTACCGGTCGTAGAGATGCCAAGCAGCTGCATGAGCCTTTACGCGGATGAAGGACAGAAAGCTGTTTGATAAACTAAAGATTATAAAGATGCATTTGACTTTTACTCAGCTACACTTACCTTCAGCAGGTTGTGTCCAACCCGAAATGGGAGATCGGGGTCGTTCTTTATCCCGGGTGCGAACACCCCGGTGCCATACCCGTGTCGCGCCACCACAAACGGGTTATCAATGGTGATCCAGAACTTCACATCATCCCCGAAAGTCTGGAAACAAAAATCGGCGTAGTCCCTAAAAATACCCACCAGCTCCGGGTTGCTCCACCCGCCAAGAGTCTGCTGGAGGTGATCGGGCAGGTCCCAGTGGTAGAGCGTCACTACCGGTTGCACACGGATCTCCTTCAGCCTCTTGATCAGCGTCCGGTAATACTTGGTTCCGATTTCGTTGTAACTTCCCCGAGTTCCATTGGGAAATATCCTGGACCAGGACAGGGAGAACCGGTAGTGGCTGACTCCGAGCTGCTTGATAGCTCGGATGTCAGCTTGGATATTGTGATAGCTGTCACTGCCCACGTCCCCGGTGGCCATCCGGTTCCCACCGCGCGTAAAAGTGTCCCAAATGGAGAGCCCCTTGCCATCTTTCTCGAACGCGCCCTCCACCTGGTACGCCGCCGTGCCCACCGCCCATATGAAATCTTTAGGGAAGGTGTCGTAGAGGAAAGCTTTGTCTCCGGGGTATGGGAGTTTACCGAAACGTCCCCACGTTTTCAGACCAGCGTTTGGCTTTGCGACCGCAGAGGAAAAGGCGAGAAATGTCAAGAGGACGCACAAACCTGTCATGGTGCCCGTTGGGTGCTTTGCCCTCGTTTCCATCCAGCCTGCTTTGTATTCGGGCGATTTTATGATTATCTTCACTTAACCATGTTTGAAGAAGTGCAGTGACAAAAACGGTGACATGCAAAGTGCAGCCAGCCAGCTGTGAACCCAACGCCGTCCTCCCACATCTGTCAATGATTAGCCAAAGCACCTGACGCACGAAGGTCTCCAGGCGCAACAGGATGGTAAGAGCTCCAAAAGATCAATCTTTTGGAAAGCAGCAGGGCACGTTTAACAGGAACAAATCAAATGATCATGCAAGACAACACAATGCAAATATTAATAGATTGCTATTTTAAAGTCCTTAATTTTTGTGTCATAAATTTGATCTAAATTCACATAAATGATTTAAAGTGTCTGATTGTGTCAGCAGATCGTTACACAAAATAAAAAGCATGTTTTACTGCTTGTTTACAGACATTCCTGATTTAAACAAACCTTTAACTGATTGATAAAACATACATTTAGATTTTGTTCATTTTTAATAATAATGTGTATATTCAAAGATCAATTTAGCAGGTCACAGTCCTGTTTTTTGAATAAAGACGGTGGGGAGACCCCGTTTTTGGATCACAGATTGTACCTTTGGAGGACTACCAGTGTTGTAAATTATTAATGTATTAATATAATAATTAATGAATTAATTCATTCATTCCAGTATGGATCAGTCTGTCCAATTGTTCAGTTTTGTCTTGGCTCTAAAAAAATAAAAATAAGTGCAATTACCAATCTGTAGCCCACCTCTGTAAAGAATATAGCAGCATGTAAGACACAGGTGCAAAGGCCTTAATATGATCATGGTAACACCACCATTATCATACATCCTCAGATGGCAGATAATCTCATAAATCCAACAACAGACAGCATTTAAAATATCACTTCCCTACTCGACAAAACTCATCTGCATTTCTCAATGGATCAGCCTCAGATGAAGATGGCAGGCAGATGATGGGGTTCGGTGTGTGTGTGGTGTGTGCCAACAGTGGCAGGAGTCACCGTGATCCCATTACTTCCTTCTTTTCATGTATTCAGCTCAGCTCAGTTGGTTGCTTGGAAACCAACAATTTAACCAAGAGCACAGAAGTTTTCTTGGATAAATTTGCAGTTTGTGCTCAAACACTTAAAGCTGAAAACTCAAATCTGTCTGTAAATTATCATACTAATAGAACAAACACCTGCTTCAAGTTTTGGGTTTGTTTGATACTTAATTGTGCACGATTTAGAGTCACACCTGAAGGCACCATAGCTTGTGATACACCAGAATAAGCAAACTGCGTCATACAAGGCTTGAAAGTGAAATAAAGAGAAACTGAGCATTTTAAGTTTTATAGAGAATTATATTGATACAACGGAGGCTCTGAATGGGTGGATGTGAAGCCAAATTAATCAGCAGTGACAAACACAACAACCACAGCTGCTCATATGACTTCAGTCTAACCAGGAAGTACAAACCTAAAAAAAATGGAACGCACACTACAGCCGTTTTCAGGAGGCAACTCTACATTTTGACAGGTTTCGGACATATCTTAAATTTGTCATTACATGGTAAAAAAGGCGTTAATATACAGAACTGTAAACAAAAACGAACAGGCTTTCTTGAAGATAAAATGACACATTTAGCATCACAAAAAAAGATAAGGGGCAATCTCATTTTGAAAGTGGGACACAAAGGGAAGATTACTAAGCAATATTGCTTTAAGGGAGCACTTTAATAATATGGGCAGGTAAAGGCTATACAGCATCCCCCCCAAGTCAGCATCAAACAACACAAGAGAACATGAAACAGACATAAGACTATTTACAAGAGTGAGTTTTTTTGTTTTTCTGTTAAAATTTCTACTTTATGCGGCGAACATCATCACAATGCAGCACAATGCAACAACCCACAGCTCATGATAACGATGTACTAACATAGTGTGCATGTGGCAAATGCTACTGTGTGAATTTGTGTAACAGTAGGAGCGTCGGCATATGAAAAGTTTAAAAAGTTCAATGTCCATATTTTCTTTCCTACGTCATTCCTCCGCAACTTTCAACAGGAAATGGGCAGCTCTCTTTTGTCCTCCATCCTTTCATTCATCTTCTTCGCCCAACTGCCTTCTTATGTCCCTACAACAAAGAGAAAACATCCACTTTGCAATTTCTGTACTTTATCCCACCTTAGTTTTTGTACAGTGTACATTATTTTTTACTAACATGACATTATTCATCACCGATGCACAGTATACAGTGACAGGAAAATTACTGAACACTTTGGAATTCCCTGGACTTATACATGAATTACTCTAACTGATACGATATTCACCAAACTCAACAATAGACAAACACAATCTGCCTTAAAGGACCATACCACCCATTCTGCATGTTTGAGCATAATATATTTAATTTTCATACACTTAAGGTTACTGACAACCATTTCCCAAAGGATAAAACCGTATTACAGCTTTCCTGATATTTTGCAAAACTTAGTCTTTCAAAATCAAATATTCAAGCGATACATCCACCTTAAAAATCGATGTTTCGCCTACTAATAGTTATGCAAAATGATGAAGACATGGTCGTTTAAATTTTTCGGTAAACACCAAGTCTTCTTTTCAGACTATATTCTCCGGTGGAGACATACATTCACTCCGCGTTTTTTTATCGCGCTTGAACACTAAAATTACGAAACTTCGGAAAAAAACCCCTGAATATACGTGTTGTTCACGTATCCCAAGAACGTTTCAAGTATCAACAAGTTGATTTTATTAACGTACCAGAATGAACTTAAACCAATGGTGGTCTGGAAGGCAGGAAAAAATTTTTTTTAACTCACTTTCCAGTAGTATGCTTTGGTGATGATTATCAGTAACGTTACTGTATGAAAATTGAATGTATTAGGCTCAAACATGCAAAATGGTAGTATGGTCCTTTAATTAATGGTTAAAAAAGTAGTTGCTCTCATTGAGACTGAATGCACAATTAAAATATTCAATCTAGGTTTAAAAAGTAAGTGAACTTTTGGCTTATTGCCAAATGTGGGCAAAGGTGGAGGGAGCATCATGGTTTGGGGCTGTTTTGCTGCCTCAGGGTTTGTAAAACTTAATCACTGAGGGTGAAAGAATTCGAAACTATACATTCTTTAAAGTACTGTGCCTGTAAAATTATCTATCTATATCCAACAATTTAACTGGTTAGTTTACTTACTTTGTAGAGCAGCTCGTTCCTCTCTCAGCTTTCTCTCCATTTTCCACTTTTTTACTTTCTCTTACTGTAACTGTAATGGTGAAGTGTGTGTCTTCTCGGAGCAGGAAACATTGTTTGGGCATAAAGAATGAGCAAGAAGTCTTGCGTGTAATGACTTTCCTGACCATTTTTACCATCTCACAGTTTTCCTAATTTTACAGAACGAGAATTTTCCAAAACATTTTTCTGTTGTTTCAACAGCTGTGTGAAAACGTCCTTCTTCTTAAGTTAGCCTTCCACCGAGAATCCTCAAATGATTCATTTAATGCTGAAGACTCACTACCTTAGGTGTAGGCTCTTCCTCCTGCTCCTCCTCGTCTTTCTCATCTTCCTCCTCAGAGTCGTCTTTAGCGGTAGCTGCCTTCGACCGCCCACCGCGCCTGCAGGAATACACACCGAACCTGAATACCTCAAACACAGAGCCATCAATAAATACATAAACATGATGACTTCACACCAACACCCACTGAGGCACAAAGCTACAGCCTGGCTCAACACTTTCTTTTTTCTATTTTTTTTTTTTTTAAATTTTAACACTGTCTGAAATTATCACCCACAAGATGCCAAATGCTGGTAAAACTTGTCTTTGTCAAATCAGTCAACACACTATCTGCAAACAATTCTTTACGACTCTCTTCATAATGAACAAAATCACTAGATTATATGCATGAAAACAAACCATTGATGCCTTCCCCACCCAAACGATTAAAGAAACAAATTGGGTCCATAAACCCGTTTCTTGGAGAAGGTCCAAGAAGGAACAGAACAACAAAGCCAGCAGAGTNGTCCATAAACCCGTTTCTTGGAGAAGGTCCAAGAAGGAACAGAACAACAAAGCCAGCAGAGTGATGTGCATCTTACGCTGGTTTCTTGGCAGGAGGCTGAGCTGCTTTAGGTGGACGTCCTCTCCTCTTCTGTGGTGTGGATTCTGCCGACTCTGAGCTGCTGAGTGGAGACAAAATGCACAGTAAGTCTGGGACACACACACACACACACACACAACAGTCCTGCAGGCAGGATCCTCAAGGCCTGCAAGTTGTAGGAAAAGCTGATCCAGAATTTACTGCGGGACGAGTTAGTTTCCTTTCTTACCCTTGTGATCTTCGTGCTGTTCTGGCTTGCCTGCCTCCCTTGGGCTTCACCTCCATATTTTCACTGCTCCTGTCATCGTCATCTTCCTCCTCTATTTCCTCCTCCCCTCTCTCATCTTCTTCCTCCTCCTCTTCGTCCTCAGGCGGAGGAGCTGCCTTCTTTCGTCCCCTCTTCCCTTTGGTAGGCGTGTCCTGACTCGACATAGCAGACTTTGGAGGTCGGCCCCTGCGTCCCTTTTTGGGTGGGCTGTTCTGTTCGTCCTCTGGCCGGTTGTCCTCGTCCCATTGGTCCTCTGACTCACCCCCTGCGGTTGTGTTTGTCGCAGCCTTCTTGCGGCCGCGCTTTGGCTTGTTGTCTTGGTCGTCGCTGGATGTCACACCACGCTTTCGACCACGGGGCTTTTCAATATCCTGGAATAAAAAAGACCAAATTTTAACAAGTAGTAACACACACTTCCAATTTGAAACTTACAGCTGAAATTCACTCTCTAACTGCAAAGACTGTGTGATTTTGTAAATTTATACACTTTAACTTCCTGTGAAACTTCATTTGATTTCCCTGGAGACTCCTTCCAGACGTAATACTCAGTTTGAGTGAATTGTGATTGTGCTCACATTTTTATGATGTTCTAAACCAAATACAAAAATACAATCACTTTACACACACACACACACACAAAAAAAAAAAAAAAAAAAAAAAACACAACCCAGTGGGTCTTAAAGCTGGTATTAATCATAGTTTATACAATGTGTACTTGCCAATCCTACCTCAACTTAAATCTGGATAGTGTTTGCACAGTGGAAACAAAACACAGCTACACAAGAGTTTATGATGGCAGATACTTTATTAGACCTTAGCAACACAGCCATTTCAACTTCGGCTAAGATACCGTGTCATTTTAGACTAATAATGGCGCAGGTATTTCATTTTGTTTTGATTCATTTCACAGCTTCAACACAGAAATAAGTTTGGATGTGGCTTTTACAACCAGGAAAAGACCAAATCACTTTATTATAATAAAAAAATAAAAAAAATCCCCAATGATAAATAGCCTCAGTATTATTAATATATTACCCTGGTCTAAACAGTATGATCTTTAATACCTTGTCAGTGCTGTCCGCCCTCTTTAGGCTGATGTCCTCATTTTCACTGTGGTCCATTTCTGTGCTGTCATGCCTGCAACACACACACACATAAAAAAAAAAAAAANAAAAAAAAAAAAAATATATATATATATATATATATATTAATCTTTATTTATAAAAAACAAACAAACATGACATTCACTGCACTGTGAAGCTGTTTAAATCAAATTATGCACCAAATGGAACATAACAAGAGCATGATGTTGACATCTGCAGGTAAATTTAGGTTTTCTGGATCACACTTAGAAATAGTGAGTAGTGCCTCTGAGTGTGTATTCATGTTACATGTTTTGTACCTGGTCTTGCTGCGTTGCGGGGAGCTCGGATTGGACGAGGAGTCGTCATTGCTTGCCGTCTCCATGCGTGAAGTTTTACTCTGCAGCTGTTTCCCCGCTGAGGATAGCGGCTTGTTTACTGCACCCAGAACATTGGCTGACTTCGGCTTGTGGAAAGCGGAACAAAATGTGTCAAACACAGGACCTGAGTTCCATATCCGTTCTTTAATTTAATGCAGCAACAAGCACAGAAATGGAATGAAAACACTTACATTACATGGATCAAGTTTACCTTTCCTGGAGTGAAGAATGCCTTCATCTCTGGTGGGAGATAATTTTTTGTGTTGCTGAAATTCTAAAAAAGGAAACATTCAGAAAATAAATACAAAGGAGACTGAAACGCTGAGGATTACGAGGCAAAGATGTGTGCCAGAAATAATGATAACACTGCAGGACAGCGTGTTGGTACAGACCTTGTCGGGTTTGGTGAAGAAGCGTGAAGGTAGTACAGGGTCTTTTGGGGACTCCAGGCTGTAGGTGGTGCTCTTTGACATGATAATGTTCATGGCGATATCACACACTGTGTAGAGTTTCTGTTCAGGGAAGAAACACAAGTCAGTCAGCATGTCAAACACATTTTATCTGCAGATAGAGGAGGGTATGAATATTAGTATATATTTCGGTCCATTTTTGACTAATTTTATTATATCAAGAACTAGCATGTGACATGTACCTCGTTAGTTTTGGCATCGTTGGGAGCCTGGGCATCTTTTGTCTGCTTGATGTTCTCCACCATTTTCCTAATGAAGGCGTGGCTGTTGTTCTCATTTTTGGCCATGATGATCTCGAGGACAAACCACAGGGATCTAACAAAAAGTTTAACATTAAGCCATGACCATGCAGCCCCATTTAAAATGCAGTTGGTTTGCTGCATAAGGTGAATTCAGAATTTTCCACAGCTTCGATCATAAATTTGTTTGGATGGTGCAAATATAACTGAAGAGTAATGGTATTAATAACAATAATAGCATCGCATATTCTCCCTGGGGAAAAAGGAAGTTATATCTGCATCTACCCCATAAATACCTTTACACAAGCATCAGGCTCTAACACTGGTTTTGTGTCAAACAAACACTAAAAAGAGGGGGCTTTTAATATTTAAAACACTTTTTGAAATATTCCTGATATCTTTCATTGTCAGCATTATCATCAAATCCCAAAACACACACACACAGCACTCACTCTTTAATGTTTTTGAGATGGTCGATGTCCTGTACTTTGACGTAGTCTGGATCGTGTGCGAGCAGGTGGATGGTGTAGGGCACCACGTACTCCGGCAGCAGGGAGAACAGCTTGTCTGTAAGCACGAGCAAGAGAATTATTACACCAGAAGCACCTCATCAACACTGTGCTTGTCCATTTCCCTTTGTGCTGAGGACTGCCATAAGTAATCAAGTAATTCTTTCCTTTAAATTACTTTATAAACTCTGGCTTTACATACATGTTGTAGAAATTAGGATTGTTAAGCTAGTAGTATTACCACTGAGGGCGACGTGCTGTTTGAGGTACTCCCGACGTATGTTGACATTTTTCACCAGGCACTGGCGAGCGTGAGCCCTCCTCTCTTTAACAGGGTCCTTGGCACACAAAGCGAATGCTGCCATATACTCCAGCGGCAGACGGAGGCGGCACAAGCCCCGATGGAGCTTCTGCGCAAAAAACTGCCGCACCTGGTAGCACTCATCCTAGAGAAGGGAGAGAAAGACACGAGTTTTTTCAATACCATTCCAACAATGCAGCCGTAAAGTTCATGAAAACGAGTGACTGAGAAAAGGTCAGTTAAGAGGTGATGAGTGATGGTACTTACGTTGATGACAAGCGCACAGAGCTGATATTGCTCCAGAGTGATGATCTCATGGTAGCAGGGCTCCTGGGCCAGCTTCAGCAGGGCACACGCTGCTGCTAGCCGCAGCCTCGACATGTCTGGTTTGCTGGGGAAGGAAGAGGCAGAGAAGGGGAAAAAAAAGAAAACACAGATTTATTGAAGTACTTGAAGCTGCATTCATGACTCCAGCCAAACATGAGCCTCAGGGTGCACAAAACTCATTAAAATCCAGTGCTACACTGAAAATTACATGATCATAATCTGAAGCTAAAGCTGCATTTGAGCCACTCCAGAGGCTGATACACAGAACAGGTTTGGTTTTTCCTCAAAAAGAAGCAAAAGCTTTTGTGCGTTACCTCATCCTGCCCTGCTCGGTCAGGTCTCCATCACTGTGCAGAATGGCAGTGAGCATCCTCAGGGTGGAGTTGCCTGACTTGCTCTGGTTGTTCTTCACTCCTAGTAACCACCTCACCATCAGCTTTATGCCCTGGATCTGAATGGAGGAAGACACTTTGTCAAAAATCAACATGCAGGCAACAAATCAAACGCATCACATTATTCAAAAACAGCAGTAGACACGTCCTCACTGTTCTATTCTGAATTCTTTAACCATAACTAAGCCAAACCATAAGAACAAGCCAAAGAGGAAAGCAAGATTGTGATAATTTGATAGAATGACACAGTACTCGAGTAGAGAAAGGGCTAGAAATTTAGATGAGGATTAAAAAGACATGAAGTGACAAACAAGGAAGAGCTGTTGACCTTTGCCAGAGTTTCTGGGGAAACTTCATCATCAGGAGCCCAGTGTTTGGTCGTCTTCTTGCCTGGAAGCTACAGAAAACAGGAATACGACAGTAAGCCTCAGCTACTTCTCATGAGAGACAAATACACACACAGCAAGACTACTGATTTTGCAACACTTTTTTTGGCATTTAGCAGCATCTAATTAAATTCAATGAAATTAATGACAGCTTTCTTCAACTTTTATACTGATTCAATCAATAAAGAGAAAATCTGGACAAAGCACTAAACTTTAACTTTAGATCCTAAAGTAACACATTTTAAACTTTGAAGAAATTTGTTGATTTAAAAAAAAAAAAAAAAANTAAAAAAAAAAAAAAAAATGCATTTATGCCGCATGTACCCTGTCGTTCATGAGCAGGTCCTTGACTATGAAGTTGGCCACCAGAGATTTAAGCGGAGCAGCAAACTGTTCTGGAGCCAGCTGAGCCAAGTGGCCGAGGGTGGTCAGAGGAGTGATGAGCTGCTCCAGGTTAGCAGGGTCCAGACCTTTATGCAGAGGCTGACGAAACACAGCACACCAATATATACATCAATAAAAACTGAATATGTTCTCAAGTTTCTATTGAATGTTCCTGTGCATGTAAAAACTGATCGACGCAAACACATGAGAGGCTGACCTCAAAGATCTGGGCGAAGTGCGTGTCTCTGTTGGTGAACATGGCGTGGATGCAGTGAATGGCGTACTTGGCTTGGCGAGGTGGCCCTCTCTTAGCTTTGGCCTGCAGTACTGGCAGCAGAACACTGGGGAAAAAGTAGGAGAAGCAAAAGTAAAAATCAAAGTCATAAGGAATAATCGTAACCGAGATTATGATATACAAGTAATTACTCATGTATGACAGAAAATAAATTAAAGGACCATACCCATTTTGCATGTTTGAGATTAATGTATTCAATTTTCATACACGTAAGGTTACTGACGATCATTTCCCAAAGGATAAAACCGTATTTCAGCTTTCCTGATATTTTGCAAAACCTCTTAATCTTTCAAAATCAAATATTCAAGCAATACACCCACCTTAACAATCGATGTTTCTCCTGCTAATAGTTACTTATGAAGTCACGGTTGTTTAAAGTTTTCGATAAATGCAGGTCTTCTTTAGGGACTATATTCCCCGGTGGACACATACATTCACTCTGCGCTTTCTATTGCTTAAATACTAAAATTACGAAACTTCGAAAAAAAAAAACCCTGAATACACGTGTAGTTCACGATGATAGTTACTTATCCCAAGAACGTTTCAAGTATCAATAAATTGATTTTAATAGCGTACCAGAATGAACTGAAACCAATGGCAGTCTGGAAGGTAGGAAAAACATTTTTAATTCACCATTCCAGTAGTATGCTTTGGAAAATGATTGTCAGTAACCTTACGTGTATGAAAATTGAATGTATTAGTCATAATACATTCATAATGGATGGTATGGTCCTTTAACATACAAATCAAGCAATGAAACATACGATTTGATGTGAGGGAAGCTTTCCTCCATCTTGCTGCCCGTGTTCTTGAAGATCTGCAGTGCAGCTTCAGCAACCTTCTCGTCGTCCATCTTCAAACAGCCCAAGAGAGATTCAAAGGTCTCCGCCGAGTGGAACGACACTGGGTGTGTGAATGACAGCACCTGGGTAAAAATCACAAATGGGTCAAACAGCTACATAACTAATAATGCAGTCTGGCCGTCCTAGATTACCAACATGAGACACACTAATTTATACATATTAAGATTTTAAACAGATATCTAGAGCTGAGTTTTGGTTTTCTTAGTGTTTTGTTTTGTTTTTTTTGTTTTTTTTTACCTTGAGCAGTTCCAGTCCTGCTCTGATAGCCTCCTCAGTGGGAACGCCCTCCTCCTCATCATCAGCTGTTCCATCTATTGACTTGTTCACTTGTTTTATCAGGGCGCTGAGAGACAAACAGAGTCAGACATAATTACACAATCAGTAAAGTGAATCAAATATTGCCACACTTGTGGTCTTTGTATTCATTTTGATAGAAGAATTGTGCTCTGTATTTACACACAGACACACACCTGATTGACTCTGTGTCAATGTGCACAGGAGCAATTCTCTCCAGCAGGAACTTGACCATTTCCAGGAATGGATTGCTGGGCTGTTTGGGGCTGCTGAGCTTTTTGGTGATGTCTCTCTGAGGAGATGACAACAAACTATTTAATAATACGGCTCATATGAATACAGAAATATTGAGGAAATTTAAATTTAAAGAGAAGCAAAACAGATGGAGGGATGATAGTATCACAATGAGATCTTAAGCAGTAACCATACTCACCACACAGACTTCAGCCTGTTTGCAGGAGCAGGACGGGCTGACCAGGGTTTCCAACTGGTCTCTGATCCGCTCATCATCATCCAAGACCTGGGCTAGCTTCTTCACAAAGTCCTGAGCCTTGCCTGGGTCTGGAAGGTTCCCTAAAAATATACACAATCATAGCCAATCTTTACAAAAATTATTATTTTTTTTAATTCATTTTTAGCTATTCTAAGTAAAGATATCTTTGTTACAGTATAGTTTAAGCCAGAATTTGAATCTGTGCAGTGTGTAGATAACACACAAAGTCATGGCCACTTTAAACAAATGACTGCTAAACTTAGCTTAAATGTGCTGTGCTGTGGCATTTCAATTCTGAAACAAGTGTGATTTGTTCGGATTCAGATTCAACTTTATTGTCATTGCATATGTCACCAGTACATTGTTGATGTTGCGGTTGTTGTAGTGTGAATATGAAGGTTCACTTACTTGTGATCACCATGATTTTGGCAAAAACAGCCTTGCTGGATGCTTCGGACTGGAAAGGAACAAACCAAAAAAAGCATTCAGAAACATGCAACAAAGGTTTGATAATCCATTCATGTGCATCTTTTGTTGCATTGAGCTTTAGTTACAGTTACCTTGGGTTTTTTGACCAAGTCCAGCAAATCTTTAACATGATGTCTCAGCAGATTCTGGCACTTCCACATCTCATTCAGGGCTCTGAGATGCACAGAGGAAGAAGAATGAATGATAGTAGGAGACAAATGTGAGAAAGACTCGTAGTGGTACTCTAAGTCTGTTTTTTTTTTTTTTAATAAATCATACAGGATTGAATATGGCAAGGTATGTGGTGGCGCTGTCCTGATCTTGTGATTGTGAGAAAGACTTACTTGACAGCGTTGGTGTCCAGGGTGGCGTAAAGGTAATAAAGACACTTCATCCTTTCTGTGGTTTCCAGATTGTGAGGGACCATGTACTGAGCAAAGACTCGCTCCACCAGCAACCTGAGAACACAGAGAAAAAAAGAGCTGACTACAATTAAAAGAAAATGATGCTAGGAAACTGGTACTAAATGTGTTTGTCTGAATCCTTACAGGCATCATGAATAAATAAATGCCCCGAAATTTCTATATTTCACCCTGTTAAACCATTTCTTGTCCAATATTATGCTTCAGTGAGATTACTGTCCCTCATGGGCCACTGTAGGTGATTAGTGGGAGCCTCTGACTAGGCAATAACTCCTACTGTCATTGTGGGTGACAAATTAAACAAATTTGATTTCAAAACAAATAAATATGCAGCCTGAAGTGGTAGAACTCATTAGTACCACAAAAGAAAACACACACACACACACTAAACTTCCAATTTGGCAAAAATACCCTAAGAGGGATGAAAGGTGAAGTAACTGACAGAGAGGCTTCTGGAAAACCTGCCTGAAAAATCCATTAACAGAAAAAAATGGGGCAACAAATTGAGCAGTTTGCAGCTGATATGTAATATGACTGACATTGACTTCATATTTCAATAAAAATGCCCCCAACAATCAGATTAAGAGCAAAAAATGCAGTCTAGAAACATTTACCAACATAGTACACAGTAGATCTACACTGTTTCCCATTATCTAGCTTGATTGTGATCTTGTGATCTCAAACAAAGAGGTGACTCACTTTCTTCACTTCATCTTCTCTTTTTTTCTCCACACGTTGACCTTCTCTTTGAAAAATGGGGGTGAATACATAAATAGGTACTGACAAAACTGCTGACATGCACAAAAGCCAATTCAAAAGCAATATTAAGAAGTGCAGTTTAATCTTTAATTTGCACCTGCAGGAGCCTTTGCACAAACACACACAAATATGTTCTTTAACCCTTTAACCAGGGATAGTTTGCTGAGTGTGCATGTTCTATTTCAGCACTGCCCTGCTTTGCTTTCACAATTACACACACACACACACACCTGGGAGCTGCCTGTTACACTTTCAGACATCGACTGTTGCCACACTCAATACATTCACCTGCTGTTAGATCTCAGATTTGTCTTATAATTGTACTTTTGGTGGCATCTACTTTCTCTCAACCTGAATCATCTACCTCGACCTCCGCTAGCGATTACTGACATTTTCCAGATTCCACGTCAACAACCCCCAGAGATGTGGGCTCTTTGCTGTGTGTGTGTGTGTGTGTGTGTGTGTGTGTGTGTGTGGAGATAATAGATCGAGTGTGAAGTGGAAGTGATGCTGTGTTATTCTGCACCTGGTTGCTTAAAGGATAAATGAATCCAATTTATTTTGCATGCTTAGAACACCAAATAAGGAAAGATGCGAGTTGAAGCTCCGCTGCATTCCCATTCACTGAGGTTATTGTTGATGGAGGCTCAGGAGGCAACCAAGCCTCACCGTAAAATATCTCAACATGATGTCAGCATCTACATTTAGTCAGAAAAATAGGCAATCTAACAACAACCTAGGACCACCTTCATTTATTTTTAACTGTCGTGTGGATTTTTCATTTAAGTGCTTTTCACAAGGGCATCACAGCAGCTGTGGTTGACCAAAGGGCGAGTCTCTCCTTCCAGGCAGTCCAACGGGAAATAACTAGATATATTTGTGTCATCTAGACTACATTCTTTCTTCAAATCCTTTAAACTGATCTGATTCTCATTTTTCTGACATTACATACTCACACACATTTGACACAAACCTGTCATCAATGCTGTTCTGGTAGTAGATGTGCAGTAGCTTGTCTTTGATCCAGGAGATCTGTTTAGAGGCTTCCCGTCCTCCCTCTCCCTGCAGCGAGTACTTCCTGTACATTGACGCCAGGCCCATCATGGCTTCCTTACGTACACGCCACTGATGGATGGGAACATAGGAAAATATAAAGGAAAAATAACATAGTTTGTAGCCTTGTCTACCAGCTAAAATGAGAGCTTTTACACACACACACACACACACACACACACACACACACACACACACACACACACACACACGTCCACTTACTCTCTTGTCCAGTGTCCTCTCCTTTACAAAATTGAGCAGTGCATCATTGACCAGAGACAAGTCTTTCTTGGCAGCAGTTACTATAGAGACGATTACGTCATGACGAATGGCCTCCTCGGGGTCATGTGATCGGACCCTCAGGTATTCTGGGAAAGAAAACAGACAGGACAGGATGTGAGATGACCTCGTCATCTCAGATACACACACACAAAATACCTGGCAGCTGCTCACACTGCTTGAGTATCACTCCGGTGATGACTTCATCCCCTAAATTATCTTGAACAAATGACAGAAACAACAATAAACTCCTGACTTCTTGTTCCTGTGCATGGTTTTACCTCCTGCAAAACTAAACGGTGCTACTTACAAAATAAACTGTTGACTAAAGCTGTGACACTGACCACAAATACTGATCTCGGGAGTTAAAATTCCCGTCATCAGACAGACATTTCTTTAGACTTTATCTACTTGGAAGTCAGTGCATTTAATTACCTGTGAGGTCTTTGGCCAAGTCTGGGTGGTTCATGAGACAATGGCTGGCAAACTTTACACACTCCAGCCTAATGGGCACGTGGATGTCATTAAACCTTGTAGAAAACAAATCAACAAGTCAGCAACTTTCCAGCAAGATGACACATACTCCACCAGGTGAAAACATAAATAAGCCAAAAGATATTTATATTTCTTATAGATGTATATTTAAAGGACTATACACCCATTTTGCATGTTTGAGCCTAATCTATTCAATTTTCATGCATGTTACGTTACTGACAATCATTTCCCAAAGGATAAAACCGTATTTCAGCTTTCCTGATATTTTGCAAAATCTCTTTATCTTTCAAAACCAAATATTCAAGTGATACACCCACCTTAAAAATCAATGTTTCACCTGCTAATAGTTACGCAAAAGTATGAAGTTATGGTCGTTTAAATTTTTCAATAAATGCAGGTCTTCTTTTGGGACTATATTCCCCGGTGGAGACATACATTCACTCCGTGCCTTTTTATTGCACTTGAATGCTGAAATTACGTAACTTCTAAAAAAAAAAAAAACCCTAAATGTGTTGTTCACCAGAAAGAACACACACACCAATGGCGGTATGGAAGGAAAAATTTTTTTAACTCAGTGTTCCAGTAGTATGCTTTGAGAAATGATTGTCAGTAACCTTACGTGTATGAAAATTGAATATATTAGGCTCAAACATGCAAAATGGCCGTTATGGTCCTTTAAGAATACACGCTGTATGAATGCACAAAAACCAAAAAATGTTACCCAGTTTTGACTATATTTTACAATTTTAATCCCTTTTCAAAGTGTGAATGATAGATATTTTCAGACTTGAGACTTTTGGATGGTTTATTCGCAGCACACCCACCTGCCCAGGTAGCATTGCCAGAGCGGTTTGTTCTGTGCAGCCAACTCAGAGTCCTTGGCTCCAAACATCTTAGCCAGCAACTTCACAACCTGCAGCCTCTCATCATTATCGTTGCTCTACAGAGACGGAAAAATACAGAGAGAGAAATGATGCAGAGTCTGGCTGTGTCGAATGGGCAGACGAGCCCAGTCTCACATTAACTACATCGGCAACTTTAACATTTTCATACCACAGGAAGGCAGCGGTTTGCTTGGCATCAAGCTTGCTTTAGGGTGAGAAATGAGGAGGAGAAAAGAACAAAGACAGAAAGAGCTACCGAGAAAGGCAGAAATGAGAAGGGAGGACATGATGTGTAGAGAAGGAATGAGTAAAAATGACAAAGAAAAGGCAATAGGAAAAGAAAAAGCGAGGGAGAGCAGATGAGTGAGCCTGTGAGAGAAAGGTCTGTGGAGGAGAGATTTTATCACAGCTATTATTTTGAGGAGACAGCAGTGATTTACACTCCCTCTGAACAGCTAATGAGCGTTATCCATCAGGCAGGATGCCTTTATGAGATGCTGCAGAGGCAACATTATGCTGACTGCTTTATCTCTCTAATATGAATCAACAAACCTGCAGAGAAAGTGAAAATGTGCAATTCTGTGTGTAATGGGTCACAGAATTCAAGTATTTGGTCTGGTGTGGATAAAATAATCATCATGCTAATGTTAACATTAGTAGCAAGCAGCAACCATTAGTGTAGCAGCAACCATTAGTGTTGCTGCCTCTACAGAAAATTAGGTAATTTGCCTGGGAAATTTCTTTATGTTACTGCAAGAGACATTCACAAAATATAACCATACGAACCATTTAATCTAATAACTGCCAAACACTACTGGGTCCAATTCGGCAACTCAGCAGATCACAAATGGCAAGCAACAACAAAATCGCAATATTGTGAGACCATAAATCTACACAGATCAATAATTCAGGCAGTGCCATGTGCTCGTCTGTACCTTGAGTTTGAACTCGAGCTGCGGCAGCACAGACAGCAGCAGGTGGCTGTCAATGTTGTAAAGCTCCAGGATGAGGTCGAAAACGTGTTCGGACAGATCGCTGACTGACGTCTTCCCCAACATCAGCACCTGGTTGAAGAACTGATGAGAAAGAAATAAAGTTAGAGGCACTGAATCCAAAAAAAAAAAAAAAAAAAAAAAAAAAAAAAAAAGAGAGAGAGAATCTTATGCGTTTTCACAGCTCCATGTTTCTGTAACAAAGATGCCATTTTTACAGCATTCATGATCACATCTCTACATTTTGGTTTGCTGCAGGAAATAAGAAAAACAGGATACATAACAAAAGTTCCACGCTGCTTTTTTAATGGTGTAATTCTTTTGATCCTTGTTAGCTCCTCCTCCACAGGGAGGTCAAGGGTCAGCTGCAGAATGGCACCTCTGGAAAATTATGGATCCCAGCGGGGTTATGGGCAGAAACACTGTGACTGGCTTGTAAACCGCAATGCTGTTTGAAATGGTTATATTTACATATTAAGTAGAAAATGGTAATATTTAGATTAACATGATTTGACATAAGATGAGAATATTAAGATTAGAGTTGGAGTTATTTCAAGGTTTGATGGGGGTTACAGTTAGGTCAAGAATCTTGTGGGGATTTTCCCATCTGCCCAGAACAATGCTGGGATTCATAAAAATGCATGTGGAGCTGGCTGGGATTGAATGTTTTGCTCAGAGACACTTCAGCAGTGCACTCTACAAAAGTACCACAATTACATTTGCACTGGAGAAATTAATAATGTGTAACTTTTGAACCTCAATCTAAAAAAGTCAATATTTATTTTAAAAAAGCTGATTTAATGTCCACCATCATTTTTACATAGAAATGAACCAAACGAACATGTTTTTTTTTGGCATGGTCAACATGATCAACCTGATAAGCTCCATGAAACATTAAATCTACCATTTCACCAATAAATATTTCAACTGTATAACAATTACAGAATGCACATAACTGCAAGGTATCCAGCAGCAAATACAAAAAAAAAATCTTATATCTGCTCACTACATAAAAGAGTGAATCAGAGAGTTCATCTTACATTAGTGATGTAAGGCTCAATTGCCTGAGCCGTCCTCTTCAGCAGAGCTTTGGCGAGGTCATACGCTTGTTTATTCAGATTCTAGACAGAAAAAAGAAACGGCAGGTGTAAAATGCATTTGAACAGATCACCATCTGTAAGAAGTGCATAATTTCTCACTTTTTCCCCCTTTTTCTCAGAAGAATCCTATCAGTTGGCTTGTAGGAGGCACAGATGCTTAGACACTCTTAACCTGTTATACCTCCTCTCACCAGCAGGGGTCTCATTGAATTACTGGGCATGGAGAATGACATTGCCCTCAGTGTGCTGCCTGTAAATTCACTTCACGAGCAATTGTCTCTTACTGAGCAGTTGCTGCTTGAGGCAGATCAACTGTTCATGGTTTGACAACATGTGTGCACATTAATCTGAATGTTCAAACTTGTGTGTTGCTTTTTACACCACTGTGCATATGAACATACCTTGTGCGCTGGTACCAGGTTGACCAACACTGTGTCCAATAGTTCCTGCGATACAGTGTCTCCCTCACAGATGATTGAGCTCATCAGGTCCACCATATGCATGTGCACCTTCTGGTTGTGGCCGTTGCTATGGAAACATGGCAGAGGAGGGTAAAGGGTCAAAGATGACATCACTGAAGACTAAAAAAGCTGCAAGCATTTAACATTCAGTGCTGGTTTCTATAGAGTCAGCATCGTAACATTCACATTAGTGGTTTTAAATACAATTTTTCAAAGTACCTTCTTAGTTCCGTGAGATACTTTTGACTTTTTACAAAGTCATAACTATTTATATGTAATCATCAATTCAGCGGCTGACTTTTAACTTCCCTTCCTTTTATAGGAATACACATTTTTCGTTTGGTGGACCTCATTTTAGAAAGAAATCAGCTTTACGCTAACTGTCTATGTGGCTGTGAAGCACAGATCACACAGAGGTTTTACTTGCTAATAATGATCTTGTTATTACTGTGGGAATAAAGCTTATTATCTAGTTTTTTATCTCAGTGACTGTTGTCCTCAGCGCTGCCAGGCGTAATAGTCTCATTACCACACATTCACTCCAAGTGTCACTCTCACACACAAACACAAGGGCTGCATTCCTGTACACCATCCAGCTCAATGAAAGCAGAACTCTTTAGCTTGTCCTTTAAAAAAAAAAAAAAAAANTAAAAAAAAAAAAAAAAAATCAAATGTGCCTGGGCAACCTTCTCTCACACACTTACATACACACACTAACACACAACCACAATTTTGCTCTAGTGGCAAAGAGCCAAATTCTGTGCTGCAGAATCTAGCCCTCAAGGTTGTGTTCACAGCAGAGTGAAAGGGAGGATGTAGGAAAAAGAGGGAGGGGGGGGCAATCATCGAGAAACAAACTGGCTGATGCTGTGCTGTCTCATGATGTAGCAGCTCACACACGCTGAGGTGTTAGAGCTCCAAGAACTAAAACCAATTCTTTCTTTAGTGATCCATGCAGCAAAAATAAGGAGGCGGAAAAATAAAATGCAGCCAGACACACATTAGACATGTGTATGAACCTGAACATCACAGTGTAATCACACACAGATAAACGCTGAGGCGGGCTTTGATTAAGAGACTTACTTGATAACCTGGAAGAGCGTTCTGTAAAGCTGGGTGAAAATCTCATTGCTGTCCTCAAGCTCAAAGCAAATGTTGTAGGACTTCACCCAAGCAATGTTCTGAGAGAGAGGAGAGGCAGGATGTTAGCCGTGACCACAAATCATTTACAATGCAGAACATATTGGAAAGGGAAGATGAAAAAGAAAAAGGCTGAGATGGAAATAAGAATCATATTTCCTTTGGAAGTGATTTATAAGATATTTTTAAAAATGGCTTTCAAAACCAAATCAGACTTATTTGCCTTTTAAGTGTTCGAAGAGAAAACCAGCTGTTTGCATTCATATTGGCCTATGTCTTTACAGAAAAAAAAAAACAAAAAACATACTGCTGATGGATTATTTATCTCAAACATGTTTCTAGTCTCTACAGGTTGATTTTTACAGTGTATTGGAATGAACTGAAACCAATGGCAGTCTGAAAGGTAGAAAAAACAATACTAAAATGTACCGCTCCAGTAGTATGTTTTGGAAAATGGTTGGCAGTAAAGTTAAGTGTACGAAGACTGTATTTATTGCAGGTATGTTCCTTGAAGCAGTTTTCCTGCTTTAATTTGAGATACATAAGATACAACTTTAACATCCCTTTGTGATCAATTGAACCGACTGATGGCGGCGCCCCGTTTGGCTGCGGCAGCACTGGCTCTCAGTAGTGTTAAATTTGCTACAACCC
>VXCM01001336.1:0-65809 GCA_014773175.1 Lucifuga dentata
GAGTGGATCAGTTAACCCTCTAAAGTCACAGTCTGGTAAATTTTTTAAATATCATCTCTCATAACATGTAGAAATAAGTGGACAAAACCTACCACAGGAGCAGATTCTAAACCTTTAATCAAATTTGATTGTTGACAATCAAGTTTATGTATTTTAAATTTCTATTAATTTCAGTGGCCTCGTTTAGTCTATTTTTATTGTTCTTATTCCTGGTCTCGTGTATGTATAAGTAAAGCACTTTGAATTTCCTTTTGTCTGAAATGTGCTATATAAACTTGTCTTGCCAAATCAGAGCACTGGAATCAAGGTTATTCCATCTGGATTTTTAGGTTAAAAAATTATGTGCATAATGTTTTTTTTCATTTTTTCAAATGCAAAAAATACTTTTAAATTATTTTAAAATGTTGACTGGATTGTATTGGATTATAACATTAAAAAAATATGTTTAAAAAAACCTTAAAAGTGCTATTTTGCCAGCGAATTTGGAATTTTCACATTTGGATTTAATTGGTGCTGGAAAAATGGATGATGTGTGTTAGTGAATCTCCATCTTATTGTGAGTCCTGAAAAACTGAATTTCTTCAAACAAGTGTAAAAAGAATAACGACAATGACACTTGGTTCTTGAAAATCTTTAACATTTTATTGTCATGTGATCCATTTTTGATTTTGATGTCTATATAAACAGACTTCAAAAATGGCACACCATCTCTTTTATTGCAAGATTTTCACAAGCAAAAATTTGATATCCTGACTAGTAAAAGGGTTTTGCTGTGTAGCTTGTTTAGGTGGAAAATTCAATAAAAAATAAAATTGCAAAAATGACTTTACAATCCAGAAGATTAATAATGGCCTGTGTTTGGTATGAACCCTTCAGGAGGCTTTTTGATATACAGTAGATACAAAACCTATAAAATGAGAGATGCATGCTACACTAAATGTGTTCTATGCCTCCATGTTCAGTCTGGATACATTAAAAAGTCAATAATAATTTGAACAAAGACAATCTGTCCAAAATGTCATTGAAAGGCATCACAGCACACGCTTCAATTTGAAGATGGCAGGTTGTAAAAATCTTAAGATACTGTGACATTTCATATTCAATTAAAGGTGGGTGAGCCAAAACAAAAAGTGTGCTGCTGTTAAAATGCAATATCCATGCATGGTGTAAATTCACAGTTGTGTAGGTGAGTGTTATAGTTCTGATTATTGCCTAGAGCAGGTGCAGCTGCAATGGAAGAAGTTTCTATTTGTGGCCTTAAATCAGCAAAATCGCAGTGATGTTAGAGGCTGACTTCATTGTCAGCTGCAAGGATAACTGCACTCTAGCACCTTTCCTTTAATATCCAAGTAAATTATGTTTCTGCAGGTATTATTAGATTATTAGCACAAGCATATCAGACAATCATGTAATCTCAAAGTAAACGCACCATATCTACTCATGATCACAAGAAATGAACAGAGCACTGTGAGCACCATGCACACTATTCAAAAGAATTTCCTTTTTATGTCCACTGAAGAGAGAGAGAGAGAGAGAGAGAGAGAGAGAGAGAGAGAGAGAGAGAGAGCGCGCATGTGTGTTTGAATATGTGTGTGTATGCAATCGTGACTCAAAAACCATGCCATATGGTTCTATCAATGATGAATGTGATGTTAGTCATACACTTGCTAATGGGTCTGACTAGTAATAACTGTTGCTTCTAGAGCTCTGAACATTTACAATACACAAATTCAATTTACTTTGCAATGTATGAGACATTAAAAATGTGCAACTACGTGGTACACAGACATGTTTAAATCATATTTCAGTGTCTTAACTATTCTGAAATGTCGTGAAAGTGCAGAACTTCTGGAGGAATCTATCACTTGTTGTATCATTTTCTATAATATGCTGTTGCATGAATCCAGGCACAGATACTATCATTACCCCTGTATTAACACTGCAATGGTAGTAATAAAAAAAAATGGCAATAGTAACAATAACAATCATTGTTATAATAGTTATTGTGGACTCTAATTGTTAAAGTAATTTTTAAAAAAAAGAGGTGTCAGAAAAGCAGTGCATGGACCTATTGAAAAAAATAGGATGCAACTCCAACACTTGAACCTCATTCTTTATTTTTATTTTTGATATTTTTCAGGATTTGAAACATTGCATATAGCAAAACATATGCAGTCTAGCCTCATCTCAATTTGAATTTCAGTCTTAGTTTGTGTTTCATTTGCATAAAAAATGCATGAATCACAGCACATTTACTTTCAGTTTTCCAAATGACTGGTGACTAATCACCTCAGTACTTGCTTTACCCGCAGCAGACTCAGACATGTTCTCAGTATTTCCATGGCTCTCTCTCTAATGAAAATGAAAGCCTGTAAAAATAGTTAAAACTTAGGTTATTGCATTATTTTATTTAACTTTGTAAAACTTTTAATGATTACAGATTAAATCTGTTCCTCATCAATGTTTTGATTTCTTGCAAGCTATCCATACGCTGAGAAAGAACAGAAATTCAACAAATTCATCTCATAGCATGCACATTCATAAGCTGACACCTACACATGAAATAAAGAAATAAAGTCTTTCTTACAAATAAGGTGCTTATTCTCACTATCTTAAAACTTAACAAAACAAAAATGCAGGTCTGCAACTAATGATTAATTTCATCATGATTTAATTTCATTATCTCTTATTGCATTACCTAGTCAGAATTAGTCATTGAATACCTGTCCAAAATATACTTTTTACACTGGTATTCTGTCTGTAAATGTGACATTATACTTATCTGTGCGCTTGTACTTGAAAATTCATCTGTAAATTTCACTGAATTCTATATTCCATATATTCATAGATACAGTAGTGTATAAACCTGTAATTGCCTATCAATACATGTTTAACTTTACATTCTAAACTTGTACCTTTATTTTAATGCTAGTGGATTTTTTAAATAGTTTCCGTTAATTTATAGTGTACTTATTGTTATTGTGTGTTTTATTTGTTTTTACTATTTTTATTTCATTTATAGACTTTGTATAATGTAGGGAAATGGCTACCAAGCTTTTTACTGCACATTATACAATACTGACAAATAAAATTTGAATTTAAACTTTGATAAAGACTTTTTAATATCTATTATTAATTGAATATGGAAAACTTACAGTGTAGCATTGCTCCACCAGAGGGCGCTAACACCAAGCACCAGATGGTCCGGGAACAACTTGAGAAAGGAGGAGGCCATTCACTAGCTTGTTTTGGCTAAACACACCTAGCTACAGTTAGCTAGTAAGTAGCTAACGAGAAAGCTAAAACACCCATTTGTCTTCATGTCGCCTGTTTCATAAAATGATGGCAAAACAACAGTGTTCACAAACAGAAGCTGGTGAGTTCAGAGCGACAAAACAATTAGCGTTTACTCTACAGTCTTTACGGTTATCAGTTAGCGAGCTAACCCAGTGCTAGCTACCATTAGCACAATACGTGAGCCGAAGCTAATACAGCTGTTTTTGTTTTCAGAACTGTATTACCTCATTACCAGATTTCTGCAGTCTGGACCGTGTAAAAAAGCAGCACAGGTAACAGCAAACAAATAGCAACATATCATTTCAAATGGTTATAAATTGTCTGAATACGGAGCTAATTTAGCTGCTAACTAACTCTGTCCGTGTGTTGTTAGATTCTGATCGAAGAGCTGGAAGAGTATGAGGTATGTTGTATACCTTTCTGTCTTTATTATCATGTGTGGGTTCCGCTGTTTGTCCACTTTTCTGTAATTTTTTGCGGGGTTAGATGAAGAAGCGGGTTATTCACTGAATCTGGGAAACAGCTGAGCACTTGGCAGTTTTGGCCCGTCTCTAACACTTTGTCCCTTAATGTTAGCTCATTCCTCAGAGATGGAGCTGGGACGGAAAGAAATACAAACGGACCTTCCAAGACTGGGTGAGTGTAACTGACATAATTAACTTTTTAATTTAATGAGGCGTACAGCTTATATATAATCGATATTTAGCGAATATTTGCGAATGTCATTGTTTTTATAAAAATCAATTCACTGTTCTAATTTAGACACGATGGTCGTGGTTATGTTCATTTTCAGACATTTAAGCATTTATATTAGAGGGCCAATTGATAAATAACTGTCATTGTGTTGGGCAGAAGGAGGAGAACCTTCTGGATTGGTTGCCAGAATTGTCAATTATCTTTTATAGCCAATGAAATCACAGTTTCCGTTTCGAAGACCCGGAAGAATGGTAAAAATCGCCTCTGATTGGATGTGAACGTCTTTGTCCCTCCCCTTTCTCTTTCTCTCCCTAGCTCTCATCTCAATATCATTTTTTATTAGCTGCACTATAAACCCTGCTGCTACACTGACTGAATTTACAAGTGCCAAAGTTTAAGAAAAAAACCAATAACAATAATACACACATTTGATATATTGGATATGTTGTGTTTTCTTGCATGAATTGAATGCAGGTTGAAATAATGGCTTTTTTTTTTTTTTTNTTTTTTTTTTTTTTGTCTTGCAGGTGGTTTTGAACGAGCACATTCCTGCAGACTATCTGCTCAGTGTTTGTCAGCGGATAGGCCCACTCATAGAGAAGGAGATCCCACCTAGTGTTCCTGCAGTTCAAACACTCTTGGGGCTCGGAAGACAGTCCCTGCTTCGTACCACCAAAAGTCAGCAGTTCCTCCTATTTACCAAAATTCTTCTCTCTTTGTATTATGGGCAGTCTGCATAATAACACGTATTTGTTTGTGTGGTTTGAGGGCAACAGTTGTGTTTCCTAAACATTAGTCATATCACATTTCTCATGTGTGTACTTTAGATTGTAGCTACAAAGTATGCTGTGGCTCAGCAGTCGCTGCTCTCCACCGAGGACGTCCACCAGAACCTCCAGTTAAGAATGGGAGTCCTCCCAGCATTGGTGTGTGAAACAAGTTGTTCAAATTGAAAATGGACCAAAACACTTAAACTATGAAGCAGCCTCTCCCTCTATTAACTGTTTTATTGTGTTTATTTCAAGTCTCCATCATGGGTGCTCGTCAGGCCACAGGCACAGCTCGATTTGGCCAAGTCCTCCCGTCTTCCACCTACCAACATCTGAAGATACACAAGCGTATCCTTGGCCACCTTTCTTCTGTTTACTGTGTAGCATTTGATCGTACAGGCCGCCGGATATTTACGGTAAGTGATGATTTCTGTGGCAGATGGCTATTCCAACAAAACTTTATCAAATGTTTCTCACTACTCATGTGCCAAAACTATCTAAGCAAACAATTCAAATGCTGCAAAAGCTATAAATAAGGTGTCTGTCTATGCTCATCAGTATTTGGTGTATGCATGATAATCCCCAGGCCTTGCCTTTTTACCCTCTGTATAGAGACAGACAGTAGATGCTCTTAACTAGAAGTTAAGTTAGTTCACAATGAGTCTGCTGTCTCATTTGTCTGTGGCCATTGTCTCATTTTTTTTTAGGGTTCTGATGACTGCCTGGTGAAAATCTGGGCCACGGATGACGGTCGACTCCTGGCAACACTACGTGGTCATTCAGCAGAGATTTCTGATATGGCTGTCAACCATGAGAATACTCTCATTGCTTCAGCGAGCTGTGACAAGATCATCAGAGTGTGGTGCCTGCGTACCTGTGCTCCCATCATGGTCCTGCAAGGCCATGCTGCGTCCATCACCTCCATACAGGTGAGAATGGCTCCCTGAAACAGTTCACTGGGGTAGTTTGTAAAAAAATGAAATTTATTCTTCATCTCCCACTGTCATGGCAGGCAAAACATGTAGGGATGTTTGCAATATACATATGGCAGATTTGCTGCATGTATCAACAGCCACTAAAGCAGCATACATCAGTTTGTTTGCTACTGTGGTGATGTTGCTGTCAGATGTTGTGTGTTCTGATACAGTGACTGGATGAAGAGGATCTCTTCTGACTTACGACTAACCTACATTAACTTCTCTCCTTTTAGTTTTGCCCAGCAGTTAAAGGGACAACACGCTACCTGGCCTCCACAGGTGCAGACGGCATGGTGTGCTTCTGGAAATGGCACTCACTCAGCATGAAATTCAAGTAAGTTACCAGACCTCAGCTGTAGGCTTTTTCTTTTTTGGCTTTGCCACTTGATCCAATAAAATTTAGTTTTCCTCAGAAATAACTATTTCACGTTTTTCCTCTTTCCTCAGTGATCAGCCAGTCAAATTTGTTGAGCGGTCACGCCCAGGCGTACAGGTCTCCACTTCTTCCTTCAGTAGTGGTAGGTGCATTTCTTTGCCAGATAATATTTCACTGTCCCTACACAGTGTATATGACAGATGTATGACTCTTTGTCCATTGAGTTTGCAAAATGGGATGTGCTCCTTACATATCTGAAGAAAAGGGGGAAAAGGCATATGGATATTCACTTAGATATTCACTTTTTTTGCTGTTAATAGGTGGCATGTTCTTGGCTACTGGCAGCACTGATCATGTGATCAGGGTCTACTACCTTGGTGCTGAAACTCCCATGAAGCTCTCTGAGCTGGATGCTCATACGGTACAAAACAGAAAACATTAACTGCTCATCCTTTTTTCACTTCAGGCTTAAATCCTTCTTGAAACACAGCATCTGTGTGTAACGTGTCTTCTTTCTCTATTTCAGGATAAAGTTGTAGTAGTCCAGTTTTGCAATAACAGTGACAGGTGAGTGTGTGTGCTGAGATGCTCACTGATGTGAAACTACTTGGTGTGGTGGTGTAATGTAATGTAATTTAGAGCCTTTTCACAGTTGCATTTGTGTGTGTGTGTGTGTGTGTGTTTTCAGCCTAAGGTTTGTGAGTGGCAGTCGTGATGGTACAGCCAGGATCTGGCATTACCAGCAACAGGAGTGGAAGAGCATTACTTTAGACATAGCTGCAAGGCTACCTGGGTAAGAGAGAAGGAATATGTAGTGTAAGGAAGAAGAGTGCAGAAAGTCAATTCTTACTCTTCTGTAATGATCAGCTTTTAATTTGGTCTCCTATTTCTATTAGTATTAGTACCTGTTGGAGTACTGTCACCACAATGACTTGTCCAGGATGGTAAATTGCCCAGTTTATAGTATCTGATGAGAACTTTTTCTCCAGATCTTCTGTTGTCAATGGGGACGATAAAACAAAGTTGGTGGTAACCATGGTGGCCTGGGACCGTGGAGACCGTACCGTCATCACAGCAGTTTCAAACTACCTACTCAAAGTGTGGAACACAGCCACTGGACAGCTGCTGCATGTTTTATCTGTGAGTGGAACAAGTTTGCTTTTCTATTGCACATCTCTTTTGGTTAAAAAAGACTGTTTTTGACTGACTGCCCTGGTTGTTTGTGCTCTTTTTTCTTTTTTCTTTTTCAAGGGTCATGATGATGAGGTGTTTGTGCTGGAGGCTCACCCATTTGATTCCCGCATCATGCTCTCTGCTGGCCATGATGGCAACATTTACATTTGGGACCTGACCAAGGGAGCTAAGATCCGCAATTTCTTCAACATGGTAAATGACCCGCAAAGTGAAGCACTGCTTTTGTTAAATTGTTTCCAATATAACTAGAGTTAACATTGAAATTGTTGCTTTTTAGATTGAGGGGCAAGGCCATGGTGCTATTTTTGACTGCAAATTCTCGATTGACGGCCAGCATTTTGCCTGCACTGACTCACATGGCCATTTGCTCATCTTTGGTTTTGGCTGTAGCAGACCCTTCGAGAAGGTAAAGACACTTACCAGTTTGAAGTTCAGTGAGCAGAGATTTAACCTTAATCTTTGCTCTATCGTCCCTCTTAACTTCAGTCAAATACATGACTTGTCACACAGTGTTCTTTAAGCAGCACTCTTTGTTCTAAGTCCTCATGTCACCCAACATTTATTCTGCCGAAATGTCATTGGAATGACAGAAAATCACCCTAAGTGGCCCCGTATTCTAGCTGACTTAATATCCTGACCCACCCTGTGATGCAAGCACAGAGAGAATTTCCCTTTTGTTACCGCCATGTGCTGTTTTCTTGGTCCCCTCCAGATTCCTGATCAGATGTTCTTCCACACTGACTATCGACCTCTTATTCGAGACTCTAATAACTACGTCCTGGATGAGCAGACACAGCAGGCCCCACATCTCATGCCTCCACCATTCCTGGTGGATGTTGACGGGAATCCCCACCCCCCTCACTACCAGCGCCTGGTGCCAGGAAGAGAGAACTGCAAGGAGGAGCAGCTGATACCTCAGCTGGGCTACATGGCTAACAGTAAAACCCACTCACTCATACTGATAAAATTTAGCAAGCTAGTACTGTTTTGACTTGGTAAATATTAGCTATTGGATTCATTTCAAGCTCTTTCTCTTTGTTATTTAGGTGATGGTGAGTTGGTTGAGCAGGTACTGGGCCAGCAAACAGCAGAAAATGGAGAAAGTGTGTTGGACAGTCTCATCAGACAGTTGCAGAATGAGCAGGATGAGCGTCAGAATGCAGATGAGCAGCGTGGAGAGGCAGCAGGTATGTTTTAAGTGTGTTGTTTATGCCTGTTGGCAGAAAAATGTATGCCCTTTTCCAAAGTTCATCATCACTCACCATAAAATAATAACCTATACTAATCGCAGAAATTATTATTTTTATTGGTGATGCAGCAAACATGGAATCTTCCGCTTCTGCTGAACCACGAAGGAGTGGGCAGGTGGACGGGGTGTGGCAGATGCAGCATAATTCACTCCCTAGTCAAGTGGCCACTGAGAGAGACCTGCTGGCCTGGAGCCGCAGGGTGGTGGTCAATGAAGTGCCACAAGGGATATTCAGGTGAGGTGGATAAAAAGTATTTCATTAGGGTGATTTCAAGGACAATTCTGAACTGCTTTCTGTATTGTCCTTCCTGACAAAGATCATTTATCGCTGCTGGTCGGACATTGGCACCAACTCTGTGGTGGGGGAATGTTATAACCTGCCTCAGGATATAACACTCCCCCTGCCAAAACTATGTTTGCTCTGTGTATCAATGCCTTGTTCATGTTGTAAATTCTGAATTTTTCACATAGGGTTATGGAGCAATACAGAAAAGCCAAAGGTGAAGTGGAATGTTCTTTATATAATGCTGAGAAGAGGAAGAAACCAGTAACCAGTGCCCCCAAGGTCTGCCACACACACACACACACACACACACACACACACTAATCTTCTTTATTGTCATCCTAACNCACACACACACACACACACACACACACACACACACACACACTAATCTTCTTTATTGTCATCCTAACAAATCAAAAGTTATGTACTATTATTCCCAGTTTATTCCTGTTTTACCCATTCTTCATCCTTCTTCTGCACTGACTTCAGACTGACCCACTGACTTCACGCATACACTCCCTGCGGCCATCCAAGAAGAAGCAGCAGCAGCAACACGCCTATCAGACCCGGTCAGCTCAAGTACGCCGTCTAGGCAGCAGGAGACAAAATCCCAGCAGCCGACGTAACTCTGACAGCCAGATAGAGTCTGACAGTGATGGAGACGTAAGTGCTGCACTCTTTCCAGTACACATCCATCCAAAAAACAAAGAAGAGAAAATTTTCCAGGTTGGAAAAAAAAAATGGCCAGAAATGTTGTTGTCAGTTGTCCCCATTTAAATTTTAGAACAAATAGTAGCTGTTGGGTTACACTCAGCTGAAACACAGGATGTACTCCTTTTCCAGTGTGCCATAATAGTGTGCTTTAGCTTGCTTTTAGAGTTTTTTTTTTTTTTTNGTTTTTTTTTTTTTTGTTTGTTTGTTTGTTTTTTTTCCCAAAACCAGTTCACCCTCCCAGCTGGATTTGTGGAAAATCAGATCTTGGACAAAGTTTGGTTTATGCATTTTAATAAGTCACAAAAGCTCCATCTTAACTGATGGTATTAAAGTCTGTTGCTGTGAAATGATTTGGAAAAATGGAAATGCTGCATGAAGCATTCCATGAAGGTCTTTCTGTTGGTCTTTTGACAGGCAGCAGAGCAGGTGGAGCCAAGTGAAGCTTCCTCTGATGGTGAAACACAGTGGCAGAGTGAGAGCAGCTCCAGGTAAATATATTACAACACATACCATCTCTGTCATCCATATAAAGCATATCACACCACCAACACAGCTCTCTGCCTCTCAGCGACTCCTCCAGTGAATATTCTGATTGGACAGCTGATGCCGGGATCAATCTCCAGCCCCCGAAGCGGCCAACCAGGAGGCCTGTGCAGCCCCCAAGTTACAGCAGCTCTGAGGAAGAAGAAGGTGATGCCAAGGAAGAGGAGGCCAAGAAGAGAGACAATGAGAAGAAGAAGAAGCCCAAGCAGACCAAACAGGTGAGCTAACATGACCTGATAAGTCTCACATTCAAAGTGAGAACAGGGTTTCTATGTGAAGAACACTGGTTAGGTTCTTTGGTCCAGCAGCACTCTGCTCGTTGTCGCCAAATCATGCAGTAAAGCCCAAATTCTTTACTTTGACATGTTTTATCAAATTGTGTGTGTGTCATAGAAACCTACTTCCTCTCTGGCTGGGCTTGATGCAGAGGAGTGGCTGCCTCCAGCATGGATAATGGACACAATTCCACGCCGCTCTCCTTTTGTTCCACAAATGGGAGATGAGGTAATAAGTGGCACTCTTACGTATATAATCATAACCATACCAATATGTTTTCAGCCTAATATTCATTTCGCTGGCTTCTCCTCTCTTTAGCTAGCCAGTTACATTTTGATCTTCTTCTTCTGTCCTCCTCTAGCTCATGTACTTCAAACAGGGGCATCAGGCCTACGTCAGGGCTGTCCGCAGGGCCAAGGCCTACAGCATCAATCCTCAGAAACAGCCTTGGAACAGGCTCAACCTCAGGGTGAGGCATTGTTATTTAACAGATGTTTGTAAGTCATGGTATTAAGAGGTTGGAGGAGAACAAAGGACTTCCAAATTATGGGAGTCAAAGTCTGCCTCTACTGTGTGGAGTGGCCTCTCATTGGCCGATTTGTATTCTGCATCTGTTCTCTGGTCTACACTTTTGATGATCAGCTGTTTGTACCATATATTTTCATGTACCTTTTTTTGAGAAGGCTTACACTTGTTTGATTCACCGTTAGTGCATTTCCTTCTGTGTGTTCAGGACCAAGAGTCAGTGAAGGTGGTTGGAATAAAGTATGAAGTGGGACCTCCTGCCCTCTGCTGCCTAAAACTGGCTTTCTTGGACCCAGTCTCAGGGAAGATGACCAATGACTCTTTCTCTTTAAAGTGAGCTTTTCACTTTTACTTATTAATGCCTTTATAGTAAATGACTTACATCACCTGTTCATGTTTTTCTACTTGTACACACACACGTCACTATTTTCCCCATTCTCACACTCCCAAGGTACCATGATATGCCTGATGTCATAGACTTTCTGGTACTGCAGCAGTTTTACAATGAGGCTAAAGAGCACAATTGGCAACCAGGTTAGTTAATCATCACTACAGTACATCTACATTTCCTGATTGCTCTTTAAAAATATGACTGTAAAATCTGTGATTTGTTGTAGATAGTGTACTTACTTTCCTTCAGCATTTATGTGCAAAAGTTAAGTGGTTTGCGGCTCAATCTGTGTTCATCAAATTGTAACTTTTTTTTTCCGTCTTCAGGTATGAGGTTCCGCAGCATCATTGATGATGCTTGGTGGTTTGGCTCTGTGGAGGACCAGGAGCCTCTGCAACCAGAGTATCCGGATAGCCTGTTTCAGTGCTACGCAGTGAAGTAAGTCGCTGTGTCTCTCATATCTGATGTCTCTTTTCATTAAAGATGAACCAGATAAATACTTCATTATATGATGGTTAAGTTATAATGTTTTTCACCAGGTGGGATAATGGTGAAAGGGAGAAGATGAGTCCCTGGGACATGGAGCCAATTCCCGAGGAAGGTCAGTATGCTAGTATAAGAATTCTTCTGGTAACAAACTTTGCATTTATGTGTTATACTGTGGCAGAGATTACTAACTAAATACTAAAAGCACACATAAAAACACTGCCAATTTTAAGTATTGCTGAAGCAAGGAAGTGTGGGTTGGTGATGTCTTTCTCTTTTGTAAAAGATGGGCCTGTGCTTTCCAGACAGACTAACTGGAAAAAGAAATGAAGCTTTGAAACACCTTTCTTTAACACTGACCAGCTATAATACTGGCTGCTTCTGAGATATTCCTAACTCAGTTTGAAAAAGACTTTCTGAACACTCCCCAGGACTGAAGCCTGCATGCTTAGGAAAATAATGGCTGCTCTTTTGATGTTAATGTGGTGTTTAGAGCATAATTTAAAAAAAGCAATTAGCTCATTCAGCAGGCTGTCAGGCTCATATAACACCCTTCATTCTCACATTGCTGTCATTTCTACCGACTCGGTGGGATTTATTTTCCATCCTATTGTACTAGCAGGTTGATGAAAATTAAACTGCTATTTGTTTTCTCTTAAAAGGAAACGGAATATGCTTGTATTTTATCACTTCATTACTTGTAGAGATCTAAACAAAGTGATTTGAGTTTTTCATAATAAATGTCAGCTTCTCTAGTTATCGAGAAATTCTTCTGTATTTATGTCCTGAGCTTCCAGTGCAATCCATACCACTTTTATCCATCACTCTGTGCTCATTTTCTAACATATTTTGTGTTTCCATCAGCTGTGTTACCAGAACATGTTGGTGATGGAGTGGAGGTGGCAGAGGAGGAGGCAAAGGCTCTGCTCTACAGGCCTCAGGAAGGAGAATGGGGCGCTCACACCCGGGACGAGGACTGTGAGAGAGTCATCCATGGCATAGATCAGCTGCTCACACTGGGTAGGACACTGGAGCAGATAAATGATGTTTCTTGTGCAGAGTGCTAAACTGAACTGGCATATGTAATGTTTGTTTTGCTCATGTGCAGATGTTGCCAAGGCATTTGCATCACCTGTGAACCTACAGGACTACCCGCTGTACTGCACTGTGGTGGCCTACCCCACTGACCTCAGCGCGATCCGCAAACGACTGGAGAATCGCTTCTACAGGTATGGCGAATCGCTCAGCTCAGTACATTCCTGTTGTCCACTAAAGCCAACGCTTTAGGGCAGACGTTTGAGTTTCTACTTCTGATGTGCTGCAGGAGGATCTCTGCATTAATGTGGGAGGTGCGCTACATTGAGCACAACGCTCGCACTTTCAATGAGCCTCAGAGCCCTATTGTGGCTGCTGCCAAGGTGGTGACCGATGTGCTGCTTCACTACATCGGGTAAGATGCCACTGAGCTGTCAGTCAAATGAACAGGTCACTGTCACGCTGTAACCTCCAGTCTTAACTCCAACACGTCTGATCTCTTGTCTTCCACAGGGACCAAAGCTGCACCGACATCTTGGATCTGTATCACAGGTTAAAGTCTGAGATCAGCAGTGCAGACGAGGTGAGACAGTCGGGTCAATTAGTCAGTATATTCACGTGCACATTAAAACTTTGATTACACTCCAGTTAAGGCAATAAATTGTTCTTTTCAGTCATCATATTAACATCATAATTTGATTAAAATTGGAAGAAAAAAAAAGTCAGTGTTGACAACAGACCTAGTTTATGCCATTTTTAATTGATTTACTGAAGCATGTAAACAATCCATTGTGTTATAATCACAGTAAACAACCTCTTCCTCATACTGCCACGAGTCATGTATATTTGCCAAAAATACATTTTCACTTAAATGCTATACAAACAGAAAAATGAAGTATGTTGCATGTAAACGAGTTAATTGTATTTGCTGTAAATGATGATTATAGCTTTATCTGTTGCTCTACAGGAAGCGGAAGTAGACGTGGACTCTGACACTCCAGGGACATCTGCAGGACATTGGGTAAGAGAGACCTCAGACTGTCTCAAGTGGATAAGACCTGGTCCGCTTTAAGACAGGAATGGAGAAAAAGAGGACTTTTTAGGGAAGGGTAATTTTCAGATTTCTGTCTCACAGGGAGCTGATTGTAAGAAGCGTGGTGCGGTGTTGGGAGTGAAAGCATGGAGAGGTCAATGTCGAGAGCTTCTGCGTCGGATGATGGCGTCCCCAGATTCAGAACCATTCAGACAACCTGTGGATCTCTTTGAGTACCCGGTAAAACAATTCAGAACAGCAATCACTTGCAATTATAATACCACAGAAAACAGTTTGTATGATCTGCATAAAATTAATACAGTAGTCACGTTGAAATGACTAACGCATTTTTTTCTCTCTACCGTGTTCTCATTTAGGACTATCGAGACATCATTGACACTCCCATGGATCTGAGTACAGTGTCAGAGGCACTACTTGTGGGGAATTATGAGAACCCTATGGAATTTGCCAAAGATATCCGCCTCATTTTCAGTAACTCTAAAGCATACACACCTAACAAGAAATCACAGGTGAAGCAGAAGACCTGACATTGAAGGTATTATTGTAGCCACATATGCAAGATGTGTTTTGACAGCGGTGACGTTGCTGTTTTTATGTTTAGATCTACAGCATGACGCTCAGCCTGTCAGCCTTCTTTGAAAAACACATCATCTCCGTCATCTCTGACTACAAGTCTGCCATTCAGAATGAGCGGCGGACTCGTCAGAGGCTCAGTTACACAAAGAGATTGCACAATGGAGGCACCTCGCCGCCCATTAGTCCACCCCCCAGGTACTGAGCCTCAGTTACAATCACAGTGCTCCACATTTTCACACAAGAAAACATTTGGAGTGTACACCTCCACCAAGGTTGCATGGTCCTCAGAATTTGTTTTAATAATGAAAGCTATTTTAAGGTGATACATGTGGCATATTCTTTCAAGTAGGTTCAGTAGCGCATAAGAAAATAGCAAAAATGTCCTTTTGAATTGTTCAAAAATGTCTGATCTCTAATGATAATATCATAAAGAATTCTTAGATATGCATTTCAGTCCAGATTAGCACCAAACTCAAATCACTTCTTCCTGGATCATGGCCAAGGGAGAAATGATTTCCACCTAATTTCAGCAAAATAAACAATTATCACAGAAAACATAAGGACATGGAGATAAAAGTCATTCCAGGACTTTTTTCCCCCAGTATGTAAATTAAAATGTGTTGAATACAATTAAATAAACCTTACATCTAGCTTTAGGCATCTTAAAAATATAGTTGTGTGGTTGGTTTCTTCTTCGGGTTTTTAATTTTCCATTGAGACGGGATCATGTAGACTACATTTTTATGCGTACACAACTAGTTTTTAAAATGTCAAAATGGTCTTACATTCATTTTAATCTGGCAAAAAGTCCTAAATTGAAGCTGGTGAGATGTGCAGTCATTCATCATGCTGCTTTTATGCGGTTATTTACTCTGAAATCTTGCTGCTTTTGTTTGTATATGTCCAGCCCTAAAGGGAAGCACAAGTCTGGCAAAGTGTCAAAGCCAAAAACATCCCAAACCTCGACGAAGAATCGTTCTCACAGATCATATCAGGGTTAGTATGACTGCAGTTTTATTTCTTTGTGTATTTTATAGGTCCCTGTGGTGTTTAGGCCCTTGCTGTAAACAGTTGTGTTATTAATCATCGCTGTACTGTCAATGTTGTTTTAGCACCTCAAAGCAACAGTGTAGCAGAGGATGAAGACATCCAGCCTTCCTCCCTCAATCCAGGGACGAGCAGTGAGAGCAGAAACCACGGGCCACATCGGGTCACACGCAGCCAAGCTACGCCAGTCAAGAAGTCAGGTATCCATAACTACACACCTTTACTAAAATGCAAAATCTTTCATTTTAATGTGATGTTAATGCTTAAAGGACTATATCAGCCATTTTGCATTCTTGAGCCTAATATATTCAACTTTCATACACGTAATGATACATTTCCTAAAGCATGCTATTGGAACGGTGAATTAAAAAAAAAAAAAAAAAATNAAAAAAAAAAAAAAAAAATTTCCTACCTTCCAGACCGTCAGTTCTTTCTGGTACTCTATTAAAATCAACTTGTTGATACTTGAAACGTTCTTGGGATAGGTAACCTATCATCGCGAACAAAATGTGTATTGTGTTCAGGTTTTTTTTCGAAGTTATGTAATTTTAGCGTTTAAGCGATTTAAGTGATCAGAAAATGCTTCCTATTGTCAGTTCTTCACTACAGCACTTGAATGCACCACTAGGAAGCATTTTCAGANAAAATGCTTCCTATTGTCAGTTCTTCACTACAGCACTTGAATGCACCACTAGGAAGCATTTTCAGAACACCCCGCGTTTTTATTGTGCTTAAAGGTTAAAATTACATAACAATGAAAAAAACCTGAATATATGTCTTGTTCGCAATGATGGATTTCCTATCTGAAGAACATTTCAAGCATCAACAAGTTGTTTTTAATAGCGTACCAGAATGAACTGAAACCAATGGCAATCCTGAAGGTAGAAAAAAAATTTGTAATTCACCATTCCAGTAGTATGCTTTGGGAAATAATTGTTGGTAACATTACATGTACAAAAATTGATTACATTAGGCTCAAACATACAAAACGGCCGATATGGTCCTTTAAGGTGCAGAAATGAACCAATCGTCTTCTTGTGTTGCATCAGGGCGCCAGCATAACTTATATCTGACGAATGGGTCCAGACTACGCCACGGGCGACACGAGCCACCGTCTGATGACAAGGAGGCATCTGAATCCAACAGTTCCTCATCAGAGTCATCCTCATCTTCGTCATCCTCCTCTTCATCTTCTTCATCCTCCTCATCTGACAGCGAGAACAGCTCTGATTCCGAGATGGAAAAGTATGTGGAAGGGGGAGATCATGACTACAGCAAAGCCCCACTACTCCTCTCAGTAAAGGGTAAGATGGCAGCCTTGAAAAGGAGACATGAAAGAGGGGAGGAGACTGCAGAGAGACCTAAAAGAGCACGAGTGCAGCTTCCAGTAGAGGAGGAGGAGGATGAGGATGAGGATGAGGATGAACATGAAAATGAAAACGAGGAGGAGGAGGAAGAGGAGGATGAAGAAGAAGAGGAGGAGGAGGGGGAGCAGCAACAACAAGAGGAGGATGCAGGACATGAAGACGAGGAGGAGCAGGAGGAGGAGGAGGAGGAGGAGGATGAAGAGGAGGAGCCTGAGGAAGAGGAAGAACCAGAGGAGGAGGAGGACAATGACAGGGACTCTGGCCAGATCCAGAGAGATGCAGCAGCAGCAACAAATAGTCTGAGAGGGAGCCAGTGTAAATCTCGGAGGGTGAACACACGCAATCAGGGCCGCAGGACAGTTCTGTACAGGGATGAGTCAGAGGACGATGGCCACGGGTCCAAGGACGACCCCCTCAACCTGGGTATGTCCCGCTCAGGACGGGTACGTCGTATGACTGAGAAAGCCCGCGTCAGCCACCTGATGGGTTGGAGTCACTGACACGTCGTCCCCTTTTCAAACCTCAAAAACAGACATTAATAATACTGCAGGGATTTTTTTTTTTTNTTTTTTTTTTTTGTTTAGATATATATATATATATATATATATGATTTTCTTTTTACCTGAGACTGCTTATGACTCAAACTGATAGCTGGTGCTCATCATGCATTGCCAAGGAATGTCCTTCCCTGGTTGACAGAGCTACTGTTCAACATGGACCCTCTCAGACTCACCTCAGCCTTACCGTTTGCTGGAGGAGCCTTCAGACACAACACTGCTCTCCTCCTCCTCCTCCTCGTCTTGTGCGTTTCACGCCAAGTACTTAACACTACATCCTCTCTCCCACCTCTCCTACAGCTTTCTCACTCCCGATCACCAAAGAAGGGTTCGGAGATGCCAAAAAAAATGGTGCTCATATTGTATTTCTTAAGGGGTGTGTGTTGAGTGTGTTGATTTTGAGCAATTAGAAAAAAAAAAAAAAAAAAAAAANAAAAAAAATCACTCCACTCTCACACTGCTTGCTGTCAGCTCAGTCGCCACTATGAGACCCCACATAAGGTCACGGAGTCAGCTTTTGTTGGTACGTGCTCTGTTTTTCACTACCACTAGCCTCGGTTTTCAGAGGTGAACCATGTTCTCATTCATGGTCTTCTCCATTTTGGGACAGGCTTTGATCATAAAACTGCGCTATCTGCAGCTGGAGTTGAGACCAGCAGGATTTGAGGCAGCACTGAGTCATTAGAATACAGCACCGACTCTGGCAACTTTAACGTCAGACAACTTGAACTCTTTGGCCAGTGAATGTTTAATATTTTCTCCTGCTTCCCTTTGGTAGTGTAGATGGTGTTTGGCCCTTTTAATTCTATTACTTCCTTAGAATTGGCTGCTTTCTGAAGGGTTTAGGCGATTCCTTTTTCTTCATCCTCCTGCATCCTGGTCGCACTGTTGTATCCTCCGATGGATCAGATCTGCATCCGTTCACAGTCTCTTCCATCACCATCTCCATCCCACAAAAGCAAAGGATCCCCAGCCGACACTGTTCCACAGAAATATTTATTTTTCCTTTTCATTTACATCAGTTACTTAAACTCTCTTACATAATCACGATGAGGAAAAAGGACATTTTTGCACATTTTTAATTCCATGTGGCAGCTGAGTAATAAAGATGTTAGAGGAATAAGATTTTTCTTGCTTTTTTTTTAAAGTGTGTAAGTGTTTGAACTGTGCCAGCACACTCAATTCACTTTTTCTTTTAAGATGAAATTTGAAGAAAATGAAACAGGATTTAGCTACGACAAAGCCGAATGAAATTGGGATTAGTACTTTTTTCTTCACCGATGAAACGCAATATTTGTTTTGGTCTTGTGCCACTTTTTTCTGTCTAACCAACATTGAGCTGATGGTCTGTTCACTTGGGTCAGCAGTGGACGGGTTTCTCAAATCAGAGTTCCACTCACATGTAGCAAAAAATGCATTTGTTTTTGTTGCATCAGTAATGTTTACTAAAATCTTGTGCGGTGCTTGATTGTTAAATCGATTTAAATCAGTCCTTTCAGGAGATACGGAGAAGCATGACCCATAAATGCTCATTTCACAACAAGGTGCTTTTATCCTAACAGACCTCTTCATCAGTGGTCGCCTCCATCAGAGAAGCCTCAGAGGGTTTTTGTTTTCTCTCTTTGCTAACGTTCAGCTTCACAGAGACAAAAATCACTAGCATTAACTGTCTTGAAATTATTCTGGCTGAATGTGAGAAGACTATGATTCAGATTTTGTAAACTTATTTTCATATAGTAGATTGCTCTTAGCGTTCATCAGATTAGACGACACGGTGATAACATTCTACTGTAGGTGGAAGAAGCTTATGTGACTTTTTTTACACAGTTTTGGTTGTATGTCTTTTTAAATAAAGAAGTGGATTTCTCCTAAAATGACATCTGTGATGTATTTTCTACGCCAGGAAAAATCATGTGGTTGATCTCAGTTTTATAGAGGTACAACTGTTGTTTATTTCTGCCAGGTATCACATTCCAAAACTGGTCTTCATTTAAACATGGCCTATTTTTACAAATGAGTTCTGTCAGTGCAAAGCCATCACAGCCTTGAGGGTGTATTCATCAGTCCTGTTGTTATGCTCATCACTGAACATGAGTCATCTTTAGTCTTCGAAGACCAGTGATGTGTCAAACATCCACCGCAGGCAGACATAGACTTTTCTCATCACTCCTTGCACTGGCCATAAGCACTTCAAGAAGAGATGTTCAGTGTTAGCATGTAAACCAGACTACCATTTACAAATGCCTGATTCCATTAATGCACTGGAGGCTGAGGTGAGTCAGCCGAGAAACAAACAAGGTTGAGCAGTGACGCATGGTGGTCTGCCACGCCTAGAAACCGCAGAGACACTGAAGGATCCTGGGTATCAAAATGTGTCATATGACAAGTCGTATAAAAGCTGCAATCTGGTGTTTTGCATCTGTCACATGGCAAAATGAATGTGGTGAAAGGTCTCTTACTTCATTCAAGAGATTCACAGTAAAAGTATGTTTCAATGTCTTTTGTGTACTGGTTCTAATACAGGTCAGTTCTTCTTTTCCTTTCGGCTTTCCCTTCAGGGGTCACCACAGCGAATCATCTGCCTCCATCTAACCCTATCCTCTGCCTCCTCTTCTCTCACACCAACTAACTTCATGTCCTCTTTCACTACATCCATAAATCTCCTCTTTGGTCTTCCTCTAGGCCTCCTGCCTGGCAGTTCCAACCTCAGCATCCTTCTACCGATATGTTCACTATCCCTCCTCTGTACATGTCCAAACCATCTCAGTCTGGCCTCTCTGACTTTATCTCCAAAACATCTAACATGCGCTGTCCCTCTGATGTACTCGTTCCTGATCCTATCCATCCTCGTCACTCCCAAAGAGAACCTCAGCATTTTAGTCTCTGCTACCTCTAGCTCTGCCTCCTGTCTTTTCCTCAGTGCCACTGTCTCTAAGCCATACAACATCGCTGGTCTCACCACCGTTTTGTACACCTTTCCTTTCATTCTTGCCGAGACTCTTTTGTCACACATCACACCTGACACTTTTCTCCACCCATTCCAACCTGCTTGCACACGTTTCTTCACCTCTTTTCCACACTCTCCATTGCTCTGGACTGTGGACCCTAAGTACTTAAAATCATCCACCTTCTTTATCTCTGCTCCCTGTAACCTCACCATTCCACTTGAGTCCCTCTCATTCACAACCATGTATTCTGTCTTGCTGCAGCTAACCTTCATTCCTCTCCTTTCCAGGGCATATCTCCACCTCTCTAGGTTTTCCTCCACCTGCTCCCTGCTCTCACTACAGATCACAATGTCATCTGCAAACATCATAGTCCAAGGGGATTCTTGTCTAACCTCATCTGTCAGCCTGTCCATCACTACAGCAAACAAGAAGGGGCTCAGAGCTGATCCTTGGTGTAGTCCCACTTCCACCTTGAACTCAAGGTGGAAGTGGGACTACAGGTCAGTTCTGACCTGACCTCCACTGACCTGACTTCCACTACAGGTGGAAGTCAGGTCAGTTATCACCGTAAAATACTTTTAAAACATATTTAGTATTTGGAAATTAGTCCCCACTTGTACTATTCACTGATAATGTCATGTATGTCACAATTCCGTGACAAAATGTTTGCATACATTCAGAGTCATGGGTTAGGATTGAACTTTTGGTTTTAGGATAAAAAAATAGGGTCAGGATTAGGGTTTGGATTGGGATTAATGTAAAACCAGGGTTACAGTTACATGGTCTTGAACAAGATGTCACCACATAGTTGGGTATCAACAGTGAATATTTGGAATTAAGTGTTATTTGAAAGTCAAAAAAGTGTGGCTTATAAATTAAAGGACCATCCCATCCATTTTGCATGTTTGAGCCTAATATATTCAATTTTCATATGTAACGTTACTGACAATCATTTCCCNTTTTGCATGTTTGAGCCTAATATATTCAATTTTCATATGTAACGTTACTGACAATCATTTCCCAAAGCATACTACTGGAACGGTGAATTAAAAAGTTTTTTTTCCTACCTTCCAGACCACCATTGCTTCAGTTCATTCTGGTGCGCTATTAAAGTCAACTTGTTGATATTTGAAATGTTCTTGGGATAGGTAATCTATCATCACAAACAAGACGTATTCAGGGTTTTTTTTTAGAAGTTACATAACTTTAGCGTTTAAGCACAATAAAATGCGTGGAGTTAATGTATGTCTCCACCAGGGAATATAGTCCCAAAAGAAGACCTGCGTTTAATCAAAAAATTTAAAGACAGTGACTTCATAAGGCTGCATAACTATTAACAGGCAAAACATCGATTTTTAAGGTGGGTGTATTGCTTGAATATTTGATTTTGAAAGATTAAGAGGTTTTGCAAAATATCAGGAAAGCTGAAATACAGTTTTATCCTTTGGGAAATGATTGTCAATAACCTTACGCATATGAAAATTGAATATATTAGGCTCAAACATGCACAATTGCTGGTATGGTCCTTTAACACACCCCAGGACTTCATATCGTTTGATGCTTAAATAGTGTACCATATTTGATTTAATGTAAGATTGGCTTGCATTAGGTGGATGGGAAGAACTGGGGCTCATATGACAAGAAAACTGTGCTCTGCATTTGGTTTTTAGGTTTTATAGCAAGGACCTAATCTGCTTCTTTAAATTAAGTCTCCTTGTGTACGTCTTACACTGTATTATTCAGCACGCAGCAGGAGCAGGAGGAGGGTGGGCGTACAGGCTGACAAAGCAGGCAGGCTTTGCAATGAATCAAACAAAATTGCAAAGAACCTTCCAGCTAAAACAGTAAACCTAAGAAGATTTAATACAAAAAAAGAAAAAAGCAATTATCATTATTCTTACTTTGTTCACTTGCTTTGCAAATAAATGCAGTGTGTTAAAATTTAAACTGTTAAAGTGAGTGAATATGAAATATGAAATTTGGGATACTGCTTGGCTGAAAACAGCAGCTCATCAAAGCCGAACACTGCAAACTGGCCTGACAGAAAAGATTTCAGTGACGCTTTCATGAGAGGAACCAATCAGCATCAAGTCAACTTATAATGGGGTTAGTGTGAAACTGTCTGGAACAAAGTGATTTAAAATACATGTCAATACTGTCCTCATTTATCTCATTTAACTGTGTATGTGTATGTATAAAGATCAATGCCCAAATTTCCAGATATATATGTAGAATAAATGATTGTCTACATCATGTTTTAAATGTCCAAAAATGTTTATACTTGAGGACCACAAAAAATGATCATGCACAGATTGAAAAAAGAGGGCAAAATGCCTAAATTTGGTTGACTGAAGATGTGATTATGATTCTTCTTGACTAAAATTTGTATAAAACGATTTCACAAATTACTCAACTTGTATCTTATGGAAGATGCCACCAGCAGTTTTGGCAATCTTGTCCAAAATTTGATTTGAGTCTTCAACAAGTCTTAATGTGCTCTATAACAAATTCAAAGTCGGGGTAATACTTGGTATACCTGATTTACACAAACGGTGGATGCTTTTTAAAATCTATATTTGTGACCCTCCACATAAACTTTAAAAATTTTTTTTGAAAATACACACAGATATGACCATAAAACCCTACTATTTAAATAACTGTATAATTTTTTTTAAATCTTTGGTTTGGGAAAGTATCAAGTCTTTCTGAGTCAAAAGGGTTCAAGTCCAAATGAAGTCACAAGTTAGTGGTGTCAAAGTCAAGTGTCAAGTCTTTTTTGATTATGCCGAGTCAGCAAATTTGCAACAAGAGTCAAGAGATACATAACAGATAACATGGTGATGATATTTTCCTAACCTCCTGAGGCTCTTTTGAGTTGCAGCTGAAATTGTGACAGAAATGTGACAAAAAGTACAGAAATTCAGGAAATTCTATGAAAAAGACTAAAAATCCTCACCTTTATGTGTTTGGTCAATGACTTATAAATAAAGTGTCACATATGCTCAGACCGTGTTTTCCACATGTGCTGTACACTGATGGACATCAAAAATGATTCCAAAAAAAAAAAAAAANAAAAAAAAAAAAAAAAGACTGGTTGCGGTGTGTTTATTATCACGATAACTTAACAAACTGAATGACTGGATATGATAACAGGAATATTTTGATTTCACTGCTGACACAGTTTCTTAATAACACACAATACAGCAAACATCTCAAGACAGATAGTATAACTTTAAAGCTACATGTAGGGCACTACTGCACACAACATTTTAGATGTCGTTTAGAATCACAAACAATTCACAAACACCTTCATTAATCAACAATAGCTACTTGTATGTGCATTTATATTGTGCTTTAGTCTCCAGTTTAGTGTGCTTAAAACCTTCCTTTTAAGATACTGAGCATGTGTAGCTATGCACACAAAATGAACAAACACGCAGGAACAGAATGCAATAACTGTTGGCTACAATGTAGATGAATAACTGATATGTGCAGTATCTTTTTTTTTTTTTTTTTTTTTTTTTTTTTTTGCACACAATGGCAGGCAAAACCACACACATTCACTGCATCCACAACAACAAACAATTCACCATCTAATGTACACAGGAAATCTATTCAGCCTGCTGAAGAAGGGAAGGGAAGTCCACTCTAAAACAGCATCCAACATGCTTCCCATACACATTGGCTCAGTAAATAAAAACATGATAGCCAAGGCTTTCTTCTTAACACCACCAAGAGGGTGATCCACCAAGAATCTTCTTGGACAAACCACACTAGAGCTAATTTGACGGTGACAGTGTGGAGGGTCAACTCAAGGGAATTATGGGCATAATTCCTACTATTAGTTTATAAATCCTTAAAGCTATTTTGTAGTTACACTTAATTGATTACAACACAAATTCACTGAAAGGCAAAAGAGCAGCTCCTTTTGAACTTCTGGCTTTCCAATAAGTTTGTACTTTCACAAATATGGAACTTACGACACCATGGTAAAACCACAGCAAATTCAATAATGTATGCCCTCACGAAAAGGTGACTTATCTCTATAACATGAACACACAGTTACAGCCATGTGCTGAAATTTACTCCACAATGATGATTCACAGTACAACTAAACCTATCGTTACGCAAACTCTACCCAAATCAAGATATCTGTTACCAGTCGGTGTTGTAATTCTTTTATACGATAGATGATAGATAGTGTATCTTCTAGCCATAGAGGATTATTACATTACAATATTCCTCCCAAACAAGTGTAACCAGTTCAGAGTATTTCAGCTGTGCCATAACTGAACTGAAGCCATAGACAAAGTCCCTCCACTTCAACAAAATCCTCTCTCTGAGCTTGCGGAAAGCGGGAACTTAGCCATTCTTTCCTATTCAAAAGTCTTCATTTTGAAAAGGTGACTTGCTTGCCTCAAGACCCCCTTTCAGTTCTGACCTTTATCTTTCATGTGGCAGGACGGATTTCAAAGCAGGAATCAATACTGCAGCCATGGTTGCCTGGTGTTAAAACTTCCATTTTTTGGCTCTGCTTACAGAGCGCCATGCTGAATTCAGCCTGTATGCCCCCCAGTAGGCATGTCACAGTAGCTACACCAGGCCGCTCTGCATGTGGACGTGTAGTGGGTAGGGGTGGTAGACGAGAGGGGGCTGGGCTTGGGTGGTGATGAAGTAGCTGCTGTAAATTGGTTCTGTCATGTAGGGTGCCGGCTGATAGAAGCAGGTGACATTGGCGGTATTGGGGATGGCGTTTTGCTCACCCAGCACCCTCAGAGCCAGTACCGTGATCATGTTGAGTGTCTGCCTCCGCTCGTGTCCCATCAAACACACTGTGCTTTCGTCTATCACGCGCCGCAGGGTCATCAGATAGTCATATTTGCTGGTCTCCTCGCTGCCGATAAAATGGCACTGCAGGTAGGCCTCGATCTTACGCTGCTGCTCGCTTACGTCGGGAAAGTCGATGAAGAAGCGAGAGCACATGTATCGCTCCAAGGATTTGATCTCTGTCTCGCTGGCTGGCCTAAAGTTCCTCACCAGCAGGTCACTGTACTTTAGCAGGCCCCCTCCTCGGATCTCCTCCGGGTTGTGGGTGGCAATGAGGCGGTGGCGGAGGTGATCCATTGCCTGTTCAAAGTCTCCGTACATGCACTCTGCTTCAACGGTGATGGTGGACTTCCCTGCTGCCCCTGCCCATGAGCTTGATGCTGTGTTGTTTGGGGGGTTATCTGCCGGCTCGGGCTTAGGCTCAGGTTTGTTTGTACATGTGTGGCTTTGAGTCTCTGAATCTGGAGGCTTTTTTGAGTGCTTTGGTTTCACTGTTTGTTCTCCACTTTCATTTGAAGCATCACCATCTTGAAGTACAATGGTGGGACGGTATGTAGGAACTGTGAGCGTGTCTGTGCCCTCAGAGTTTTTCAGCACGGAGCCTGGTACAGTTTCGCAATGAACTCGAGTGCTCTCCGGTTGGGGAGGTTTTGGCTGAATTGGTTTAGGTAGTTCGATGGGTGGAAACAGCTGCGTTGTAAGATCTGACACGTCAGACAATAAAGACCATTTCTCTGGGATTGTTGGCTTCGTGATCATCTTGCGAGACATTTTTCTTTGTAATTTAGGTGAGGGGCAATAGTCTGGCACAATTTCCTGTGATGTGCTGCATGTTTTCTTAGCTGGAGGGGGAAAGGAGAATTCAAGCTGTGAGTCTTGTAGACTTGAAGAATTTTCAGCCCTGTGGATTACTGAATCTACTTTGAATTGAGGAATTTCCTCACACTGGACTATTTCTTGTGGAGCTGACATTTCAAGCATGGAGGCTTGGGACTCTGAAATCTCCTCTTCATTACTCTGTACTTTTAAACATGCATGTGTCATCAGCGGATCTCTGGCTTCTGTAAATGGAGCGTTGGGTGTTGAAACTAAAGGATAATCTTGTCTGTGAATGTTTTCTTCCTCGTTTTCTCCACATAACTCAAACACTATCTCCTCCTCTGAGTGAGCATCCTCTATGGCATCCACTTCCTCTTTATCCTGCCTTGATGGTAACTGTAAATTAGGGTTCTCAATTTCTAAAACTCGCTGCAGCTCATTTTTTCCATCCACGGGCTCAGCCTCGTGTCGTGGCAGCTCATTCTCAGACACGGCAACTTCTTCAATCTGGGATGTAATTTCAGTGCTGCTTGCCATTGCTGATTCTTTTTCACCAGCATCATGAGGAATAGCAGTTTGTTGCTGTTCTTTGTTTTCCTCTGCATTGTCTACATTTGACAAATTCTCAGCATTCAGAGTCAGCTTTGCTCTCTCTCTCCTTTCAGTCTCCCAGTAGGACTCCAGCATACGATCCAGGATTATCTGGAAGGAGTCTACACTGAACTCAAACTGTCTTCGAAGGGAACTAACAAATCTAAGCCCTACAGTTTTAGCTCTGTTGTTAGACAGAGAGATAAGGCTCCATCTATCATGCTCATTAAAAACCTTGACCATCTTTTGAACATACGCTTCCTTCATTGTCAGACAGGTAATTTTCCGTCGGTTAACTCCACAAGGAAGAAGATCCCGTAAGCTCCCCAGCACAACCTCCTTAATCACCTGGAAGTCCTCCTGCCTGGGCAGCTCCACTCCAAATATGATGTCAAGGTCTCTGTAGCCCAAGCCATTATTTCTCACCAGTACATGGCTGGCAGTCGCGCCATTCAGCCTGATGTCTTTCACCTGGATGTCTCTTTCTACCAGCCGGTCCTTCACCACACGGATGATATCTTTTGCTCTCACCTGCAACGTGGGAAAGTTTCCTCGCCCATGGATAGGGATTACTTCAGTCAAGACCTTATCTAGAGCCTGGACTTGTTCAAGGGTCAAGTTGTGGAACCTCTTCTCCTTGTGAAGCTCCATCATCCCTACCTGTGAAGAAAAAAAAAGCGTATCTCATTGTGAAAGCTGAACTAAGTCAGAAACACTGGCCAGGGATCTTTTAGGTACAACAGGTTAGAAAACATAATTTGAGAGGAACACAATGCATGAATAGGCTAGCCTTGCATTATTCAAAATCTTATAATTATAGGTAAGTTGCCCCACAAACTGACATCTGGTTCAATGCATAACATGAGCAAAATGAAATACAAATATAAATAAGAATGGCACTGAATAGAGTGCATGCCTCTAACAAGGGTAAACAGGTCTGCAAAAAACTGGCTTGTTCTTATAATATCTTGTATCTTTTTTTCTTGTATTGATCACCAGTGCTGCCCTAAAGAAAGAAATACAGTATAAGAAGCAACTATAACAATCGCAGGACTTAATGGTTTATTTGTCATAAGAACCAGATTTTTTTTTTTTTTTTTTTTTTTTTTAAATAAAACTGCACCTATTGATAGTCTATCATGGGATAAATATGCCTTAAATATAATCCACCCCTGGATCCAGACTGGCACCAAAATGTAATGGGTTCCTTGCTGGACCATACCCCACCCTTCCATCTAGATTTATCAAAATCAGTTGAGAGCTTTTTGAGTAATCATGCTAATAAACAAACACACCAATGGACAGACGCAGGCAAAAACCATGATTTCCATGGCAGAGGTAACAACAGTGACCATGGCCAACACATCTGCTAATATGTCAAAATTCAAGGGCGTTGACTGGCAGTGTGTATGGTGGTGGGGTGGGCTGCCAGATTCATCCTCAGTATAAACTGCTTTTTCAAATGATATATCAGATGTTTTTCCCCTCACACATTCCTGAATGATCAGGCTAAAGCAGGAATGCAATAATGATCCCATTTAAGGAAACGTGTCTGCTGTTTTTACCTTCCCCTTACTGCCCCACCAGACTTCTCTCTGGAAATATTTTGATTTGTTTCTTTGCTTAAAAGCCAGTGCCCCTGAAGACCGGAGACGACCCTTTCTTCTTTTTCACCCCCGCCCTACAATTCTCTGTACACTGGCACGTACAATAAATACATTAAAAAAGAAAAAAATAGCCATGCTGAAGGCTTTTGCCAGAGCAGTTTTTTTTAATTTTTTTTTTTTTTTATGGTTTTTCCCAAAACAAACATTATGAGAATACTGGCAACATGTTTGTCATAATATGTATTTACTCCAATTATGATTCAGATTAGGGTTGATTCAGGTTATGATTCAGGTTATTGAATCATGTTTAGGTTATTAGGTGATTAGAGTTGATGCAGGTCATATTCAGGTTAGACTGAATATGACTGAATTATGATTCATTTGTTTTTAGACAATGACACAATGCATGCAAGTAGCATTAAAAATAATGGCAGCTGTTTCTTGAAAGCTCACTGCATGCTGAGGAAATCTAGAATCTTGGGGGTGGGGGGGTTGTGGTTTTTTTTTGTTTTTTTTTGCAAAACACCAGTCTATAAGATCTGCTATAAAACTCTTGGCCTTTTGAATACTTTGTGAAATCCATTATTTGATCACCAGTCTGTAAAGACTGAGCACAGAGCCTGGTTGATAGCTTATTAAGGGAGAGGCTGTGTGTCTAGTTTAGTAATTTACATATAATCACTCTGTTCTCTGGTTTAGGAACACTGAATCTTCAGATATTTGATGCTGTGTATAGGCTGTGGTAATACATAGACCGCATCAGTGTTTTATGCTGTGAGAGACATTTTGCTTATACCTACCATTTTAAATTGTGATCAAAGATTCACATATTAGCTTTAAAAGCAATAATGGCATAATAGTATTCTCACCCTCCATATTTGCCCAATTATGGAAATTGAATTTTGTGTGGTTTTTTTTTTTTCTTTGACTAAACCCACACAGACTACTAATACATTTTAGCTACAGATGAATACTGAGATCTTTTTTTGGAAACAATTTTTCTGTACTGGATTTTATGGATATTTAACTATAGTATTTCAAAATATGTCCATGTCTTGTGTTTTACTTTTGTTTGGTTTTCACGTGTTTTTCTTCAGCTCTTTGTAACTGTACATATAACACTGATTATGATTACAATGATTATTGTTGTTGTGTGCTGATAAATGTAATGCAGCTGTTTGAAGTCTGGTCTGGTCACGTGGTGCACCGTGTGCACTTCACAGGAAACTGCCGGCTGGTACAAACAGCATTTCATATCTATAGAGCTTACAGTATGCACTATGCAGTATAGGCTCACTGTGGCCCATAGCGCCCTCTAGTGTCTCTATTTTGTAACATCAGCTCGGTCCTGCAGCAAGACCGCTCTTCTGCCACTTGGCTTCTTTATAGATAAGAGACTATATGACTCATACACTGAATGAAGCATCACTCCTGGATTTTTTTTTTTCTTTTTTTCCCGCCGTGCGCAAAAACGACACAAAATGCACCACTTCAGGCTGCATTTGGGTTGTGGAACTCGTTACATATTTAGTCAGCAGGCCTGGTAAAGCAAATCAGACATATGGACGCGATCAAGGCATGCATTTTAATAGAAAATTTTAAAGACTACTGTCCCCAACAACATTTTGCATATGTTACTTTTGTTCTATACAATCTAGTCATTGCACACTGTCAATCCATACCATTGCTCAGCTCAAAACCACAAAGTGTTGCTCAACTAAATACTGTTTTGTAATTAGTTAAAATATAACCTGTGAATTTTAGGTAACATTTTCATTCACCGCAAGACACGAATGCAAGCTACAAGTTGATACCATTCTAAGTAAATAAATAAGATACTATTTATGTTGTTATTGTGCAAGTTACATGAGCCAAACATATATAATGCAAGCCATCACACAACAGCCGAACTCACCTGTTTTGGGGCTGAATTAAATGAAAATTAAAGCCAGAATAACACAAAACAATGAGATATCCAACAGGTTTATCAGGTTGGAGCGGTTGATGGTGAAGTTAACACGGACAGTACAGCAGCACTGTTTCCATGGCAATCAGCCGTCACGAAATTTACGGTAAATCACGACTCTCGGTCTCTGTTTAACTACGAAGTGACAACCTCTTAAGTTTGACACCACCGAGCTCTCTGATGATCATCTCACCGTATGTGAACACTTGAGTAAAGTTTGCAAAGGCTTGTATTGGCTGAGCGCGCCGGTATATCAGGTTGATAAATCCCGCACTGCGAGAAGTACCGGCGTGCCACCGCACTGCCGAGCTGTTGCGGGGTGAACATCACATCAGGCGGTGTGAGTCATCCTCTCTCCCCACCGTGATCCACACCGTAAATCTAATCATCAATCAACCGCTTTCACCGCCCCCTCCTCCGTCACAACAACCCACATCCACCCGTATACACTCCAACAAAAATTATACACTCAGTAGAAACATTCAAAGTATTCGTTTTAATATTCAAGATTAGTTTTTCTGCTTTCATTTACATTATGCTTGGTGGGCGGGGTCAGTTCTCAGTTACGTCAAATGGAATACCGCTACCACGTGACGTTGACGTCGTTCATATTTTGGTCAGGAACCAGGAAGAAGAAGAAGAAGAAGGTGAAGACCGAATCCCGAAAGGCTAAAGTTTTGGCAAGTTTGGCTTTATTTAACGCACTCTTCAGTGGAGTGTTCGTCAGGATTTCAACGTCTTAGTCTTGGGTTCAAGAAAAGTTGCCTCAACATGCCGAACATGGAGAGTATCCTGTAAAGTATGGTGATAAACAGGGACATATAGAAAACTGTGGTGTAATGGAAAAGGGCTAACGCAACAAGGCGAGACGGGTGAGTTTTATGTGGTACAGATGACTCGAAACGGACAGTAGCTAAAATTTTTGACCACAGACTTAAAGTACGGCATTATTACTTTATTGAATGGTTTCGTAATTCTCAGAAGTGTCGTAAAATTGGTCCAAAAATCGCCAGGAGGCCTTAAAGATTGATATACAGTTGGTAGCATTCACCTACCCCACAACTGGTGTCTTTCCACACCCGAAATAATACACAGTTTGTGTATGTAGGCTACAGGCCCACATTATTAGTTTCACCAGTTAATTTGTTATGGCACAAGTTAACGATTATTTCGATGATTTTCCCATTATTTGATTAGGTGTGAAATGTAAAAAAAAAAAAAAAAAAAAAAAAAAAAAAAAAAAAAAGATCAATGCGTTCGCTTCTTCTACTTATTAGAAAAAGAGTACTGTTTTGGCCATTCATGACTTTTTATATTAAAGTGCAACTCATAATAGTTTTCATTATTGATTAATCTGTCATTATTCGTTTGATTGATTTGTTTATTGTTTTAAATGTCAATTGTTTATTACATAAACTGTCAAAAAATGGTGACAAATGCCTGTAACAAGTTACTACACTCCAAAGTGACGTGAACACATGAACGAGTTATTAAATTTACAGTTACAGAGAGAAAAGCAGCAATTCCTCACTTTTAAGAAGCTGGAAATAACATAGGTTCAGCATTTTCCCAAGATAAATAAGTGAAATGACATATCAATTATTTAAATTTATGTTTATTAATTTTTTGTCAATTGATCAATTGTTTCAGTACTATTATGTATAACTTGACATGTAAATATTGTCATAGTTTAACATCCAACACAATAGTACTTAATCAAAGGTACTAATGAGAAGTAAGGATTTGAAGTCATGGTACATAATACAGTACACTTTCAACACAGATTCAACACAAATTTTCTGTGTTATGAACATGATAAGAGCAAACCAAAGTTGCCTTTGTTAGTCTTTAACCTGCCACCACAGAACATCTCTTCAACCTCAAATTTGCTGCCAAAGAACTTCAAAGAAATGCCAAGAAGTGTGACAAAGAGGAGAAAGCAGAGAAGACTAAAGTTAAGAAAGTAAGTTTACCAGTCATCAATGGCACACTGCATGGAAAGCCCACTGACTGAAGATTATAATGATCCACTGTTTGGATGTATCCTCACCAGGCTATCCAAAAGGGGAATAGGGAGGTGGCGAGGATCCATGCAGAAAATGCCATCAGACAGAAGAACCAGTCAGTGAACTTCCTGAGGATGAGTGCTCGTGTCGATGCAGTGGCGGCAAGGGTCCAAACTGCAGTTACAATGAACCAGGTACTTTAAAAGCTGGTCCACTGCATATATAACTCTGCTTCATTAGGCCCAGAAAATTGGTTCCAGTCTGAAGACTTGCATGTCAAACTTTAGAAAGATTTTTAGCTTATTGTGGAATATGTTGCAAACACAATTTTTTTTTTTTTTTTTTTTTTTTCCATTATAGTAACAATATTTTATTCCTCAGGTCACAAAATCTATGGCTGGAGTGGTGAAAGGCATGGATGCCACACTGAAAAGTATGAATATGGAAAAGGTAAAGTGTTTTTGCATTCACAAAATGCACTCACTAGCGAAATGGTATCATCTGTGTTTCTGTTCAGCAAAAATTGTGTAATTGTTGTAACAGTTGATAACACACGCCACAGAATTACAAAACAACGTCTTGATCTCATGTCCTCAGATTTCTGCTCTCATGGACAAATTTGAGCGCCAGTTTGAAACTCTGGATGTTCAGACAGCCCAGATGGAGGACACCATGAGCAGCACAACAACACTGACAACACCACAGGTACACATCACTGCTCAACTCTTTATTTTCTTAATCGTTTTCTGCAGAGACAAGCGGCACTTTAAATACAAAGATATTTACTCTCAATCTAATGTGTGTTTCAGAATCAAGTGGAATCGCTACTGCATGAAATGGCAGATGAAGCAGGGTAACGTTTTCATTTTCTTTTCCTGCATTATGTGTTGAATATGTGCAATCTTGGCCTACATCAGAATATTTAGAATATATAATATCAGAAAGAATTTGACACCCAATGATTTTAAGAATGCGTCAGACAGAATTATTCAGCATTATCTGAACAAATTTCTCATCAGAAAGTGTAAGTTTGGAGTGTTTTTATGTATCACATTTAGATTGGACCTGAACATGGAGCTCCCTCAGGGACAGACGGGATCAGTGGGTACCAGTGTGGCTTCTGCAGAACAGGTGCACACTTGGTTTTCAATTTTTGCTGTCTCTTGGATTCATAATCAGTTCTCATTTGGCACAGATAAACTAAAGAATATGTTGAAAGAACATGCTGTTTCCAAATAATAATAATTCTATTCATTCATCTGATTATTAATGCTTGCCTTTGCTCTCTTATCCAAAGGATGAACTGTCTCAAAGGCTCTCCAGACTCAGAGACCAGGTGTAAAGGAAGAATACAGTGGACCAGTATCATGATTTTCGAGCTCTGAAATGCCTGTGCACTACCTGAATATTACTCCCAAAACACCTCTCATTTACATGTGACTTTTCTCCTCTCTGCATCAACGATCTACTGTATCTTTTTTTTTTTATAAAAGAGATATTGGCTCTATTTGGTTTGTGTTGATTATAATATAATCTGGGTTATAATCATCACTCTTTGGATACATTTCTATATATTAACAAATATGATGGTTATTAAAATTTGTGCATTTCTTAAATATACATATTTATCAGTGTGGGGTGTGCTGAGTATGTATACTCAAGAACTTCATATATTAAAAAAATGAAGTGTGGCAGTTATCCTATATTTATAGGCTGACTTCATATACTCTTGCTGTATAAGCTTTTTTGAGAACGTGTCTTGGACTATATATATGTACAGTAGATGTGTGCATGATTGCAGGCAGAAGATGCAACTTTTCTTTCTATCAGTGTGTGGTGAACTTTTCCCCTTAATGGTGAACTGACCTGTGTTGGTTTGTTTTATTTTATTTCTGACACATACTTTAAGAAGATTTGGATGATTAGCCTGTGACTTTGACTGGTCATCTTTATCGTTTTCACTTATCATTTGGGAAGGGTTACAGTTTTCAAATTATACAAGTAGACAATAAAATTTTATAATTCTTTTATGCATTTGCGTTTCCCATAAATGAATTTTTAGTAAATTAAATATAAATCTGTATGACATCTGTAGTGAAAAATATAGGCAACATAAAATAGAAATACATCCTTTGACTATATGGAACTTTGTAACTTGTATTTATGTGCCCAAAGCTTTTAAATCATCTGGGTAATTGGATAGGACTTGCTGTTTAGTTTTAAAGAAGTTTTATCACACAAGCAACTCCCTGTCCAAAATGTACATACAGCCATCTTTGTCAAGCTTGAAAAAAACATCCCTGAAAAGATCACCTATACAATGTTGTCCTAACATCTCTATCCTGGCATCATCAGTTGCAGAGCAGTTTGAACCTCCCATCATCTGACAACTGTAATGAGTACCATGTGACCCAAAGAGTCATCTGGCCCAGGGTGTGACAGAGTCTCAGAACATAAATGCTGGACACAGAACTGAACTCAAGAAGCTACTTGGATGAGGAAAAATGTCTTCAAGACAAAACAGCAAGACCAGTTACCTTGAACTATGATTGCGGGGTAGCATTGTGTTTTATGCTTTATAGGCACTGTTTCACTGCTTAAAGAGAAGACCAACTGTATCATTTATCAACAACATACACAAGTATTTGCAGAAACCACATATGTAGTCAATTATAATTTTGAGCTCTCCTATGTGCCTGTGCATATGCACAGCAACAAAAGTAGAATAGCATCAGAGACCCACATGAATGCAGTTAATAATTGATATAAAATAGTTAGCTTATTGAGGTAAAATATGTATTTTACCTTTAGTAATTTACTAAATACACAAAAAACATTTGCACTATAGTGCAAAGCCATTCAAAATGTAACATTAGACCCTCTAATACAGTAATTAAAAAAAGACCACTTTGATATCCTGGCACAGATTCAGTTTGCCCTGTGGGACATTTTTATTGAGAGATCAGAGGCACTTAAAGCAAAACAGAAGAATTTAGTTTATTTTGACTTGTATGCAATATGTTATTATTTTGATATTGTATGATATTGTTATTATTTTGATATTGTTGACTTCTCACCTCAAGGAGACAAGGTGATCCAAAGTGACTGCCTCTCACTGCCCTGAGCACTTCTTGATGCAGTGTCTCTGTTGTGGACCATAATTCTTTGGCATATTTTTTGCATAGCAGACTTAATCTATCACAGAGGGCTCCAAAACTCCAATTTCCCTGTAAGAAAAACTCATCTGGCCTCTCTTCAGCTGAAATGTGTGCAGTAGAGAGATGTCAGTGACATTTAGCACTCAAAGGGAAGGTTGTCATCATATGTGGGTATTCACGTGCAAATTGTCATGTTATTAAGTGCCTAACGAATATGATGATGACTTGTAAAGTGTGGTATTAATTGGATATTTGACAGTTAAGAATTTTATTCCATTACAGTTCTTGTGTGGACTGTGTATGAAACAGGAACATGGAAACATTATAAAAATACAAATATGTTTGAAAAAACTTGCCCACACTGTTCATTGTTGCTTTCATGGGCTTTTTTATTTATTTATTTATTTTTTTTAGAGCAGTAGGTGCTGCCATACTGTATACTGCAATATACACAGTGCAGGCAACACTCTGTTGATTATAGTCTCTGTTACTATCATTTCGGTAGATGTAGTTGACTTATTTTTGTTTGCAGTGGGATTTGCTATTTGAGCTACATGGAAACTGAATTACTGTAATATTCGTGCACTTTAAAACAATGAACAACATCATGACTGTCTGGGCCAGTTAAGGCTGAGCTAGTACCACCAAATTATCTACAGGGGGCAGTAGTGGCCTTAATTGTGTTTCTCTGGGCCAGACAATCAAGAAAAAAGGAACAAAGACAAAGTAAGAAGAAACTATGTAGCTGCAGGTTTCTTTTCTTGCCCTAAAAATAGTGACATTTAAATACACTGACTCTAAATAATCTTGGCATCAACTTTTATTTGACAAAAATTTTGTATCTAACTTTGATTATTTATGTTTATAGATAAACAATGGCATACTCCTCCATGTTTGTGGCAACTTTACAATCAGGCTGATGAAATCCCCTTTAAAACCATGTGGCTTATGTCCGCAATACCTATTCATAGCCTTAAAACAAGAATGATTTTTCACTTTCTTAAAAAAAAAAAAAATGGAGATACAAGATTCTCATTTGAATAGAAATGTAACACCTTAGGCCACAAATCCCTCATATTCCCAGAAAAATACTGAGAACATGTCCTCACTGTCCTAAAATGTAGACAGTCCTGCTCTTCCAATTAGAAAGTTGAGAAACACATTACTGGATAGATTACAATAGAGTAATATAAGAAGGATAATATAAGAAAGTAGACTACAAGAATTATATAAGAAAACAGCCAAAAATAACATGATATAAGAAGGTAGACAAAATAGAAAAACAAATGGCATGAAAAATATTTGCCCTCAGTTTAACTTATCAGGTGAATTGTACTTTCTGTGTAGAAATCCGACTCCCTTCGCAAAGATTGACAGGCTGTAACCTCTGCTTTGGTCTTAATCCTAATATTATGACCAATATCTATATATAATTATGTAATCAATTAACCTTTTAATGGGATAATACAACCTCGAAACTATGAAGATAGTGTCTGACAGTCAAACTCCAGGGCACTTTAACGTCTAATCTCATCATGTGACTGTATCGTAAACAGGAAGCAGCTGATCTCGACTTCATTACTCTAACCCACACACAAGTAATGTGTTCCATATTTCTTCATACTTCAGAAATAAAAACTTAAATCCAAGTAACCGTTATACCTTGCAGGGGTAAGTTGACAAAAACTATTTAAATTTACAGTAGCTAGCTAGCCGTTTGTCTTGGTTAAGCTATTACACTTATCTGGACTGCCTGTCATGCTAGCTAACTTAGCATTAGCTTAGCTGTTTATCCGTAACTGAGAAAAGGTTTGAATAATGTTAAAAAGCTGTTGTATTGTCTTTTATTTATAATACGCTCAACTTTAGATAATAATGTTTATATTCACTTAGTTTTTAAGCGCTTAAACGTGTCATTTGGCGTTTTATCGATAAGTTAGGGCTAAGTTAGGCAACACCTAACACCTTGGTGTAAATTGTTTCACTTATAGGGAGTAGCCGAGAGAGGAAGAGGAGAGCTGCAGCAGACAGAGAGACAAACCATCTGCGCTGCAGACCAGAGGAGTCCTCATCACCGTGTCTGCTGAGGGGGGATGTCCAGCACAGCCATGAAGAAAAAGGTTAGGTATTAATGGGAGTAATAAGTGTTTTAGCTTAAAAATGGTCTAACATGGCTTATCTTTACTTTCAGGTGTTACTGATGGGCAAAAGTGGGTCTGGAAAGACCAGTATGAGATCTATCATCTTTGCCAACTACATAGCTCGAGACACAAGACGCCTTGGAGCAACAAGTAAGGATGGATTAAAGAAAGAGACACATTGGGATGCATTTGTAAGTGCTAAATATTTCATTTAATGTCATTTCATCTATAATAAATCCTCTCATCCTCTGTCACATGTAGTTGATGTAGAGCACTCCCATGTACGGTTTCTTGGCAATCTGGTTCTCAACCTCTGGGACTGTGGAGGGTAAAGTACATTTTTTTGAAAATTCAGACTAAATACACAATTGTTAGTTGATTAACCAAAAGTTTTTTGTAATAATTGATTGTTTTAATTATTTATGAAGTAAAAATGACAAATATGAAATGATTCTAGCATCTCAAATGAGGATTAGATGTTTGTCTCAAGTCTCATATACTGTAGTTGTAAATATACTGTAGTAATATACTGAGGCTCAAGATGTTTGTCTCGAATCCATAGTCAGTAGTTGCCTTCCTACTTCTGGACATCCAGAGCTGGAAGGTTTTTACTAGTTTGTGCTTCCTTCACCCATCAGGCAGGACACTTTCATGGAGAACTACTTCACCAGCCAGAGGGACAACATTTTCAGAAATGTAGAAGTGCTTATTTATGTATTTGACGTTGAGAGCCGTGAATTGGAGAAAGACATGCATTACTACCAGTCCTGTCTGGAGGCCATTCTGCAGAACTCCCCCGATGCTAAAGTGTTCTGCCTTGTGCACAAAATGGATTTAGTGCAGGAAGACCAGAGAGATTTGGTGAGCTTAAATAGACACTTTATACATTTATTTATTATCTAATTTTATTTGCACATAAGAAGGGTAAAAGCAGAATGTGTAATGGAAAATACAAATAACTTCCTTACCAAAAAAAAAAAAAGCTAAATATAGACCAAATAATTCTAAGTATAATAATTTTATGAAAAGTATATTCATTTTATCTAAAACTGATCATCGTGTATCAGATTGTCACCAGTTTTAAAATAAAGTGATCTTTAAAATGTTTATTTATTTTAATTTTTTTCCTAACAAATGATAAAAAATTACTTTCAAGAATGAATAAATTCTGCTGAAAGACAGTGAATTCTAGTTCATCACATTAATTACATTTATGATAGATAATTATTAAAATGACATAATTATGAATTTAAACAAATTTAAGTACATAATTGTGTAATGTATGCTTTTTGAGTTAATCGGTCTTTTTTTTCTTTAATCATTTTGTTCATTTCTTTTCTATATTTCTTAAATTATTTATCTCCATTACAACGTTTTCCCAACTTTTTGGTTGGACTTGATCATTAGAAAGAAGACGTGCCATGTTGGTTGTGAACACTCATATTAGGAGCAGTCAAAGCTCATTCATAATGTTCAGCTGCAGGATAAATATCAAAATAAACAGATTTAATCTCTTTGTCTATATGACTAATGGTCTCTATTTTCACAGATCTTTAAGGAGCGTGAAGAAGATCTGAAGAGGCTGTCAAGACCACTGGCCTGCACATGCTTCAGGACATCAATCTGGGACGAAACCCTGTATAAGGTTGTGACTTGAAAGAATCGCAAGCAGAAGCGCTTAGAAATGACAAATTATAAAGATTTCTGTGTTCTTATCTTTATTTAGGACCTGTTGTGAAATGTTTGTAATGTTTAAAGTGCAAGAAAAACACATTTATTAACTTTTACCTGACTGCGTGTTGAAATAGAAGCTCAGAAAGCTGATGCCGTCATAATGAATCGCTGAATGTCTTTGCAGGCCTGGTCCAGCATCGTGTATCAGCTCATCCCAAATGTCCAGCAACTGGAGACAAACCTGAGAAACTTTGCACAGATTATAGAGGCAGATGAAGTCCTTCTGTTTGAGAGAGCCACTTTTCTGGTGAGAGTAAAAGCTTGCTGTGGTTTGGGTCTGGGAAGAAAATCTGGAAATGAATTTTAAACGTTAATGTTTGTGGTGTGGCTATGGTGTGATCAAATATAGGTGATCTCCCACTATCAGTGCAAAGAGCAGCGTGATGCTCACCGATTTGAGAAGATCAGCAACATTATCAAACAGTTCAAACTCAGCTGTAGGTAAGTCCACTCCTCTCCACACACACACACACACATGTACACTCCTACACATGCTCAGGCAATGTTTGCTTGATTTCTTTTTGATTTTCGATTTTTATTGCAGCAAACTTGCAGCCTCGTTCCAGAGTATGGAGGTGAGGAACTCCAACTTTGCGGCCTTCATTGACGTCTTCACCTCCAACACATATGTTATGGTGATCATGTCGGACCCCTCCATTCGTAAGTAGTGAAGATAACATTTCTCCATGTGAAGCTTGAAGCGCTGCAGGTTGACAGCAACATAATAATCCACCTGTCTGTTTTCCAGCATCTGCTGCCACTCTCATCAATATCCGTAATGCTAGGAAACACTTTGAGAAGTTGGAGCGAGTGGATGGACCCAAGCACAGCCTGCACATGCGAATGCGCTAGCCGCTGCCTTAGTCCCGGGGGAACAATTAGCCAATCAGTCCACAGACCGAAGACCACATGTTGTAGTCCAGTTCCGATGCTTCTGAGCAACTCTGCACGGTTTCCTCTGTATCCTCACATTCATTCACAGCTATCATTACTGGAAAAATCATATTTTCTTTGGTCTAATTTCTACAGTGACCATATGTATCTTGAAAAGTTATGCTTTTCTTATGAAATATTTATCCAAACTTGACACATTAAAGAAGAATAGTTCTGTTTGCTATTAAGGGGCTGCTGTTGCTGTCATGCTTTGTTCATTCAGTCAATCCCAGTGATGTGGAGATCTGATCTCCAGATGAAAAAAGCAGCACAGGTCATTCAATTTGCAAGAAGCTGTTATGCTTTGAAATGATCTGAACAAAAAATATATTAGAGATATACTGTATGTAAAATGTTTGTTTTATTTTTTTGGATGAAAGAAAATACACTTATTACTTATCAACTTTTACATATGTTCCAAATTTATCCTTAATAAAAGGACTCCATCATTTACATATAGCAGATATCATCACTTCCTGCAAAAACTGTTCAGAGGAGGTTCATAAAAATAATGTTCATGCCCAATAAATATAACAGCCCAAGCAGTGACACTTGCCAGAATACAAGTGTGTGTGTGCGTGTGATAGGGGGTGATACAGGACTGCATTGTGCATTATATAACAATAGCACAATCACATATGAGTCAGAATCAAATCATGTAATGATCCAACAAGTGTTAATTTAATCTAATAATTTTAATATGCTGTAAGTGATATCTGCTATACAGACATAACCAGTTTTAATTAATCTTTTAGGTAGGATTTAACCATAAAGCATGCATGTACTGCTGCAACATGTACATTTAATAGATGGTAAACTAGTTAACACTGCTTTTACATTTGTAGCTACATGAAAGTGTCAAGATATTCTTAATCCCTGTATTCCTCATTTAAGATGATATACGGGGTCCAAAAGTCACAAATTCCATGATGTTTTCCATGTATTTCTGGAAATAATCAGAAAGTCTGACATCACAAGAAGCTCTTTGGAACATTGTTAAATCATGCTGGGATAACTTGGCTCATCAGGTTTTGCACAAACATGCCAGCTCGAGTGCATGCTGTCATTAAAGCAAAAGGGGAGCATACTAAGATATTCTGAAATTCATGTACATTTTTCAAAGATTCAACTTTTCACTCAAATTGTTAAGANACTAAGATATTCTGAAATTCATGTACATTTTTCAAAGATTCAACTTTTCACTCAAATTGTTAAGATTATATGATCATTTTTAATGACAAATCTTGTATCAAATTTAAAAAGAATGTAAAATAGAAACATTTTCACAGTGGTCTCATACTTTTGGACCACACTGTACATCAAAAAGCAATAGACTTTTATCACAGTGGACCGTTGTCATGGCAGGAAAAGCATAGCTGTTATTAATAATGTTAAAGTTGGCTGTGTTCCATTTATATTTGCCATTGAGCTAAACACACTATTCTATAGAAAACCTAAATGGAATGCAGCCATCATTTAACAAGTCAAATTGTCATCTGTGAGAGAAGTGCATTACCCAGAATTTTTTGTCCTCAAATCATATTGCAGTGTCAAAACTAGTTTCATTATTCATGCTATCCATTTACTGCCAGAATACCAGATGAGATCAGCAGATGAGATCAGTTAGCTTCAAATGCGAGCCAAAAAAAGACATCATATTTATGATCACCATGTTGAGCAGGTAATTGTAGATTTGTTCATATTGTATTTCATAGCACTTATTGCAGCTCCTTCAGGGCCTGCAGGGATATTGCACTCATTGCCTCCACCCCACCCCTTTATTGTAGTGAGCACTGCATTGTTTCAGCAAGGCTTATCAACACTGCTCATGCGGTTCAGTTGCATCCTGGAATGCAGATGCTGAATGACTGGAAAATCACCGGCTCCCGAGCAGAAATGGAAGAAACCAAATACAAATGCAGACAAATATAGTTAGAGCAACAAAAGTACATTTTAAAGCTAATGAACATGTCTTTTATTGAGGCAAAAAAAACCCCCAAAAAACCCCCAAAAAACTGCAAAATAGAACCATATTGTTCATTGCATGAAAAATTGGAAATATTACTTTAATGTGACATTCAAAATCATATTATAGTGCAGGAACTTCCCTTGAACGACCAATAAAAGGGACAGTGGAAGAGAAATGTTCAAAAGTTGGTCATGACTGTCATTGTATATTCTCTGATGTAACTGAAAAATAAGGTCACTGAAAAAAATTGTGCAAGTGTGTATGTGTGCATGTGTGTGTGAACTCCAGTAAATCTACCATCTCTCCTCGGAGTTCTTTTCCACGAGGAGCAGATGAGTCGAGGTGCACAGGGCGAGAGCACAATACATCATGTAGAGACAGATGAATCCCTTTGCTGATGCAACTCGGACGTGAAATGTTACCAGGTGACAGAACATAAAATAACATATCATTTTTAATGGTCTTTTGTCTACAATCTATCATTTGTTTTATTTTTCTCTGTTTAGTAAAGGGTTCTCCCAGCTTAGCTTTCATTTTACTTTCCATCCAATCATTTCAAAACTCATTACACATTCATCTTATTTTGGCATACATCAGAAACAGTTTTGCAGTTAATGCAAAAAATGATTTCATCTTACATGACATGCAGGTATCTCTTTACACTCTTGAAGCAGTCTTCTGATGGAACTAAAAAAAAAAAATGTCATGGCACCTTTGATGCTTTCTCTGAATCCAAGTATTTGACAAGTCTTTATTTTACAGTTAATGTTTCGACATTAGACTTTTATTGCCCAATGTTTGTGCCCAATGCCCGCTCCAGGAGAGTGATGCGCTGCTTTAACCGTTGTTGAGTGTCCGTGTATTCGCTGAGCAGATGGGCAAAGCGAGTCTGCAGGGTATCCAGAGAGGACTCCAGCCTCTCCACCTTGTCCTCTGTGTCTTCTTTATCCAGCCCACCTCTCTCGGCATTCTCATCCAGGAGACCCTCCTTTATCAGGATCTCCCGGCCCCTCTCCTCCAAAACCTTCTTAGCATCTGGATACTCAGTCACTGCCTCCATCAGGTTATCCTTAGAGAGGCAGAAGAGATCCGAGTAACCGATGCTGCGGATGTTGGCTGTCCGACGATTTCCCATTTTACTGCCCTTTATGTTCAGAATGCTGATTTCCCCAAAGCAGCTGCCAGCAGTGAGGAGGGCGTACTGTGTGACTCCATCATCAGCCACCACAGCCAGCTTCCCCTCTTTAATAATGTACATCTCCTTTCCTATGTCCCCTTTCCTGCAGATGTAGTCCCCTGGACTGTAGACTTGTGGGTGCAGTTTGAGCACGAGCTCCACCAGTAGTCCTGCCTCACAGTCTTGGAAAATGCGTACTTTTTTCAGGGTCTCCAGATGCACGTTAATAGCGATCTCAGCTCGCAGTTTGTTGGGCAGATTCTTTAGCACCTCCTGCTCATCCACTGCTTTCTTGTTGGTCCAGAGGTAGTCGAACCATTTGATGACACGTGCCTCCAGCTCTTTGCTGACTCTGCGGAAATGCATGTAGTGTTTGATGGCATCAATCCGAGCTTGAAACTCTGCACGGGTGGCGTTCATGTTGGCAATCATAGAGCCCACGTTTCCCACAATTGTGGCAAAGATCAGAACCCCAACAAGGAAATCAAAGACCACAAATAGGTACTCTTCATCTTGCACTGGTGCAGGCATCTCTCCAATAGTGGTAAGAGTAAGAGTTGACCAGTAGAGACAGTAGACGTAACCCCGAGTCAAGGAGCCAAACTCAGGTTTGGAGGTGTTTGGGTACACCCAAGTATCTGAGCCAAATCCCAGAGACTTAGATATAGCATAGTAGATGCAGGCGTTCCAGTGAATAATGACCAGGATGTAAAGCACCAAGTTGCAGATTCGAAATATGTTTGGGTAGTTGGTGCGTGTCTCAGTGCGGTCAAAGAATTCAAACATTCGTGGGAAGCGTAGCAGACGGTTGAATCTAAGCTGTGGCGTGTGAATGCCTGTGTAGATGTAAACCAGGTCAGTGGGCAGGATGGACATCAAGTCCAGTTTGAACTGTAACGTACGGATGTAGCTGTCTCGAAGCTTGGCGTCGTCTTTCACAAGCAAACCTTGTTCCAGGAACCCTAAGACACAAAAGTACAGCGGAATTTCATGACATCTTGTTTCATATCGGTGCAACAGTTTTTAAAGCAGTGGTTCTTCCAATCCTGTGTGGTTAAACTGGAGCAGGTTATGAAATATGAAGAGAAACCCAAATAATATTGAATTGGTGATGGCATAACCTCACTTCAACCACCTGATAAATGCCATCTTCACTGACATGTCGATCATAGATTACTGTTATATTGCATCTTCTTCTTCTTCTTCTTCTTCTTCTTCTTTTCCTTTCGGCTTTCCCTTCAGGGGTCACCACAGCGAATCATCTGCCTCCATCTAACCCTATCCTCTGCCTCCTCTTCTCTCACACCAACTAACTTCATGTCCTCTTTCACTACATCCATAAATCTCCTCTTTGGTCTTCCTCTAGGCCTCCTGCCTGGCAGTTCCAACCTCAGCATCCTTCTACCGATATGTTCACTATCCCTCCTCTGTACATGTCCAAACCATCTCAGTCTGGCCTCTCTGACTTTATCTCCAAAACATCTAACATGCGCTGTCCCTCTGATGTACTCGTTCCTGATCCTATCCATCCTCGTCACTCCCAAAGAGAACCTCAGCATTTTAGTCTCTGCTACCTCTAGCTCTGCCTCCTGTCTTTTCCTCACTGAGGAAAAGACAGGAGGCAGAGCTAGAGGTAGCAGAGGTAGAGGTTACTGTTATATTGCATCATATTGTCAAATTATTTGATATATTGCTGAAAATGTACTCCTTGCCTAAGAATATAACCTGTATTGCATTGTAGCAAAGGCTAAGAGTTACATGACTGTTGTTGAATACAACTCCATTGTATCTTGATACCAGAAGCAATATTTTGAAAATAGGCTACCTGTCCGAAGTCGGACGCATGTATCCATGAGATAGACAGAGTCAGACAGATAGTCCAACACCAGCCAGCAGATGTAATTGCCCACCTGTAACCTGTCAAAGCATGCCCTGAGGATAAAATAGAACAATGAGTAATTAGTCAAAACTACATCAATTCATTATATCCATTACCCAACATATGATTCTGAAGTTCCTACCTTGCCACAACAAGGAACCAATTGTAGAGGACTGCTGTGGCAATAACAAATAACCAGCGGTAGTATGCATCATCAGATGGGGACACCACAAATAAACGCCACTTTTTTCTGAAATCACAGAGAGGTCACAAATAATACACTCAGGCACGTTTGTGAACGATGCAGAGTGAAGGTTTAGGGTAGCTGCAGACATACCTGAAGATCCCTTTGGCATTGTTGCCATTAGCGTCTGGTTGCGTGTTGCTGGTGCGACTGGGAGCGAGTCTTAGCTCAGGCCCACGAAAGCGTTCCAGGAAGGAGTCAGGCCGCTCCTCCTCTAACAGGCTCCTATGAGCCCATTCCCTCAGTCTCACCACCAGGTTCACCAGTCTGACACACACACAAACCACATGTTCCCTTCACATATGCAACTTTTTAAAAGAAGTTTGAAATTTCAACACCATATGTGTTTTGGCAACAACTTATAAGACATCTGTTAAAGCACTATAATCAACATTCTTAACAACAAAGCTATGATATTGACAGAAAAAGCACATCTCTTAAAGGGGCTGTGTGTAGCATTTTTATAAGTCATAACCGCATTCATTTTGTGAGTTTAATATAATTGCTGTAAACTTAAGCAGGCTCCACACTGCATTTTATAGGAAATACTGGGTTGCCTTACACCACAAAGGGAGATTATTTTGTGGCACAAATTACGAAGACGCTGTTCCTCCATTTCAAACATGACTAAAACTTTCAGGGTTTCTCACAAAAGCAGACAAAAAGTGGAACAAGTGAATAGCTGAAGGAAAAATCATATCCAACACATCTTTCCCCTCAGAAAAGTGAAATGTGACCTTTAGGTAGATGAGCAACAAATGGTTTTTCACAATTTTTTTTTCTTTCATTTTTTTTTCCATCTGTCTGCATATATACAGTAGTCATGGTACATGCCAAGATTGGCATAACCATTTTGTATATATATGTAATTTGATCTTTCAACAGACAGATAACATAGTTATAGTTATCGATTAAAATAAATGTCATTTTTTTAATGACAGATTTGCCTTATTGCATATAATCATTAAAATACTGACACTTGTTTCTGGGAATTTTATTACAAGAGGTTAAAATTTCATTAGAAATAAGTGGGAATATGTCACCACATCAGCAGAAATTTACAGTGTCTGAAAACAATACCGTGTATTTATAGTTCCTAATCCAGATTACAGATGTTGCAAATCAACATTGTGATCTTGAATCCATTACAACAACAGATTGATCTGTTTGTACATCAGATCTACTTCAGTCCAACATGACTGAAAGAAAACATTTTCTGTCTATTTTAAACTCCCACTCTGTCTGGAGAAACCATCTTTGGCCGTCTGAAAAAAAAAAGAAGTTTGCTCAGAAAAATACTCCAGCATTGTTACACGTCCCAGATGTTAAAGGAGCCTCGTGCTGATGTTCCTCCTCCTCTGATCAGGGAGACAGATTTATGAAGCGTGAGCTCTGGGAAACGCATCAATGTGTCACAGTTGGATTGTGGGTAGTTTTACCTTGAGACAGCTCCCCTCCTCTGAAAAGAATTTCTGGAACTGCCACCGTGGGGGTCAAGAGAAGCGACTCTCTGGAGCTCTGAGGATGTGTCATCACACACTGACGGCACCCTGAACACAAACAGAAAACACACATTAGCTTTTACTTATTCACAGTTTGACTTTAAAACCTCCTAAAGTCAGAGCAATATGAATTGTAAATATCTTTACCAGACATTCTGACAACCTTCAGTAAAAATGATAAAGTGGGATTACATCTGAATTTTTACTGGAAAAAAAATGTTAATTACGGATTGCATCTTTGCATTAAGAGTTTAAACAACTGTCAAACTCAAACTCTTGCAGAAAAGATTTACAATATCTTAAGCCATCCTACAATCTATAAATAAACTTGTTAATATAAACTCAGAGTCCCTTAAATCTTATAATAAATTTGATCCCTGGAATCTTAATTTAAGATTATGGTCCAGACTACTAAATCTCATTTTAAATCAATTCAGGGTTACTTTTTCCATGCATATTCCCACTTATACAGAGTATGAACAGGGGCTTTAAAGATAAATTTAGATCTGTTACTCAGCATTGTAAAGAAACACATCCTCAGACATCACATAATTTGCTTTACAACACTCATATTTTACAAATACAGAAAAGTAGAAGATTTGGGAGACTTTCTCATAAATAGCTCATCCGCCATAGTCATGCCAAAATGTATAAATGCACTTGCTAGGCTCCCATAAACGTTATAATAGATTTTCTTTCATGAAATATCCCATAATTTGCCAGATTAGAGTGTAGTCTGCTTAAATCAGTCTTTATTTAGACTGAGAAAATTAAGCAACATTTAGCATTTCAATTTGGTGTTTTAAAGAACGTTTCAGTTGTGTTGTCACATAAATGTACTTATAAATATTCCACCTGTGTAGCTGTGCATTTACCATGTCAAGATATTATACAGATTTCAGAAAAGTAAGACATTTTGGGAAGTTTTCTTGTCAGTGTCTCACCTGCTCAGAATGCTCTCAGCCCTTTCGAGCTCGTCCTCTAAGGTGGTCTTCACTGACAGGTTGTGAGGGGAGTGATCTCTCTCCGTCGCCTGGCCCGTCATCTTCTAACCTGAGCACAAAAACCCTCACGTTACACTTCACACCTCCTCTGTGTGACTGAACACTGTGCTGTGTGTTTTCAGTTTTCATTTCTAGCAGTGACAGAGTGACAGGAGAGGGATGTGTGTGTAGTGAGTCTCAGTGTTTGTAGTGTGTGTGACAGGTTATAGTCAGGGGACAAGAGGGGACGACTGGGACTGTCTGCTTCGGTCCCTCATCTGGTCTATCACACAGCAGATGGTTGCTACGGTGATAGACAAGTGCACTACAAGGGGAAATCAGGGAATACCATGATGTGGACAGATTTAATCTAATTTGGATTAAAAAAAAAAAAACTCTGTGTGTGTGTGTCGGAGGGCGGATGTGTGAAACAGTTGAAATTCACTCAAAATGCAGCTTCAGCACCAGAGCATGAGGGCAGAAACATGTGACCCTCTGAAGTGCAGACAAATGATGAGGTGTTTAGACGACTGTTACCACTGTGTGACTAATTGGTGGGTCATTAACGAAAACACACACACACACATGCAGTCAGTCTGAAGCGCTGTGGCTCAGTGAGCCAATCAGCCATTCTCCCTCAGGATCCTCATCGCTACGGAAACCAGGGTGCTGACTAAAAGCACGGTCTGTCATCTATGTCTCATGGCTGTAAGACAGCTGCTGCGTTAAACAAACAGGCTGCAAAACCGTTAATTCACCCATAAGCCATCAAACTACAAAGAGAAATCATATTTACTCTTGTTAGAAATAATAAAAGTGGCTAAAAATAAGAAAAATTGTTTGATTTTGAATGATGATATTTTTATGTCTTGCATTTCAATATTTGGAATAACTGAACGCATTAAAAGGCTGATCTATGTTTAATTGCTTTTTGAATATCAAATTAAAATTACACTATTTTAATTTAAAGAGTTCATTTGCTAAAATATGTTTAGGAAATTTTAAAAACTAATACTTTTTTTTTTAAATTGCACATTCCAGGTAAAATCAATCAAACTGCATGGTGTTTGTGTTTTGTTGATTTATTAATTTATTATTTTAACCAAACATCAGTTTGATTGATATTACCTTGATTTCAGTTAAAACATGAGTTTTAAAAATAAATAAAAATGAGTTATCTTTTTGCAAATGAACTTTTCATTTCTTCTATTATGATTTTATTTCAATTATGACTTTGCTACAATTATGACTTCAGTTGATTAGATAAAGTTAAGGAAACTATAACAAGGCTAGAAAAAAAGAACATATGGAAGAAATGCTTTTAAAGCCATTAAAAAGCAGAAAAGTTTAAAATAAGCGAAAGTGTTCATACCTTAAGTTTTCTCCAGTTACTCCAGTAAAACCCTTATATTGATTACACACAGACACACTCAGAGCTCCTTCCCAGCCAGTCCATTTTCAGTGTCAGATGTTACGAGAGGAAACAATGAGGCAGATTCATCTCCTCAAGTTTTCCTCTTTCTCTTACAAGAGCTGAAGCACATCGGATCCAGCTGTGGCCACAGATCCTCAGATGGATGGAGCCCAGGTGCCTAGTAGGATGGGAGAATATGAGATAACAAATGCAGGTTGGGGAAGTCTTGAACAGTAAAAGCCCAGAGTTCAGGTTAGACAGAGCGTAGCACTCTGGGAAAAACACCTCTCTGTGATGCCTTTGTTCCACAGTGCCAATTACACTGGAGAATAGTGAGAAATGGCACAAAGAAAGTAGACAATCTGGCCATCTTTCATCCTGAGTCCAAAAAAACCCCAACTTTATTCATCTATATAAGATTAAACTATACGTACACTAAGGCTATAAAATGATGCCTGCTTCCTCTTCTTCATCTTCATCATCATTAACCAGCTCTCTGCCTCAAGTTTAATCAGATACCTGGAGATTTACCTCAGGGAGTGCAGCACAGAGGATTTTAACTTTACAGCTGATTGAGATTCAGGCTAGTGAGCAGGAAAATGACAATCTGCCACCAAGATTCCCTGATGGATCACCTGCTATCCATCATTTATAGGCCTGTAAAGAAAATCCCGCTTGTTATCAAAAGGGAAGGGCTAAAGTATGCATAAGACTCAAAATCTCAAACAGCTAAAACTGAGAATAACACTGTTTTCCTCTTAGTATCCTTCATGCCAAAACATAATCTAATACATTTCTCCCATGTAAACCACATCGAAGTCCAGAAAGTTGTGATTTATAATCATTTCTAAGTGAGACTTTTATGATATATAGCACCATTAAGAACAGTGGGTGCCTCATGTCCCACAAATCTCCTCTTAAGTAAATGTGGAAGTCACACAGGGAGAGGAAATTCAAACAAAATTCAAACTGCCTTTAAAACCAGTACAGTGTTTTACAGTCAAAATGGGGAAGGAACGTAAAACCACGAGGCAATAACAGCAGAAAAACAGAGATAACAGAGAAGAAGACAAGCAAGAGAACAAAGACAGCAGTATTCAGGCTTGTTCAGTGATTTAAAAAAGATGCTGCCTGCTGTTTTCCTGTTTTGGAGGAAAATCTGTACCCATTTGTTTCAATCCAAATGATTGAAAGATTAAGAGACAAAATAATCTGAATTATTTCTGTTAAGATCAGTATGTGATTTGAACAAGACACACACATCTCTCAAGAGGCCTTGTCTCAGGACAAGAAAGGGCTTGTTCCACCTTGGTGCTTTTTAACCAGCTTTTATCTATGTATTGTTTAAATGTTAGAAAAATGTGATTTCCAAAAGCATACAAATTACTTTGTATCATTTAGGAAGAAACTGTCTACAGTAAAAGCATGAACATTTCAGAATGTTCAACTGTAACTAAACCGTTGCAATTGTAGAAGATCAGAAGTTGATCAGAAGTGGTATGATAGCAAGGAAACGGATCAAAAAAACAAACAAAAAACAAAAAAAAAAAAAAAAAAAAAAAAACTGTTCCAGAAACTACAGATAAAACACAACAATAGTTTTCAATTTCTTCTTTATTGTTACATGTAAAGCACTTGAGAGTAGACATGTACAAGAGACCAAATAATATTTGGCCATTGTCACTGAATATCATGAAGCTACCTGGAATGGAATTACTGTCTATATTTGGTAATGTTGAGTACAAAAGAGAAGAGAAAACCTCAAAGCCCAAATACAAAACGTCTTTGAGATGAGAAGGCACAGTGGAAACAGTCGAGTCAGCTCTTCATCAAATGTAACAGGCAAAAAAAAAAAGAAAAAAAAAAAAGTAACAAATGTCCCAAAAACAAAGACCAGAAATCTCCAAAATCAACATTTAACCCATGTATAATCCCAAGAAAGAAACAAATGAAGAGGAAATACAGACAGCACATCAGGCTTGGTCAGTATTATAGTCTGACCTTATGGCTTCTGTATGCAGATATGTAGAAGTTTATTATGCCAGTTATTAAGACATGCTTGTATTTAATACGAGAGTGGGAATGTTTGGATGCTTTTGACATGTGCTGCACCGAAAACATCCAACCTCTCAATCTTCTGAGTCCAGGTCAAGCATTACTCATACGTTCGGTATTCAGGAATGTGTAGATTTGCTAACATCAAGGATATATAATTTACTTATTGGTCTAAGTAAAAATATGTAAACAACCTCACAGCTGGAAATATGCATACTTTAAAAAAAAAAACAGCATTGTTTTACATTAATGAAGAATTCTGCATGTTGAGAAGCAACATAGCAAGTTGTCCTCTGTAACAAAAGGCCAGTTTCTTCTGTGATTTAGTGTTTTTTTTAGGACTTAAATAAGAGGACAGCGCGTTATTCTTCAGTAAATGCCTCCATTAATCAAAAGAGGCAAGAATACAACAAATTTTAGATTTTGGACTTCACGTTTTTCTCATTCAAAGACCTTTTCTTTCTTCATTCCTTCAGTTGAGGGAGCTCTTTGCGAACACTAATGGCTTGTGGGTACGAGTTTATTAAGTGTCACAAATATCCTGGCCGGTTTCTTACACTCGCTTCATCCCTCGACCCATCAAGCAGGCAAAGACTGTCATCACCATTTTGTGCTTCACCTCTACGAGGTCTTCTGGGAGAGCGTAGACACGTGCTCCGATCTTCCTCGCCATAGAGATGGCGTATCTGGGAAGGACAGAGAGGGTTGAGTCAGAACTCCGACCACGTTTACCACATTTGCTTTTGTGCTTCTACTTTTAATCACGAATGATCTTACTTGGCGTTCTCCAGCTTGTCGTCTTCAGAGAGGCTGCTGGTTTTTAACACGTCGTAGCTGATGCTTCCGGGCTGGATGGCGTCGATCAGGTCCACCACTGCCAAACTGCTGCTGATCTCTCTGTCCTGAAAACCACACAATACGGAGATTTATGAAGTCTGTCTGCCCCATTTCTCCCCGCTTTCAAATTTTTTGCTGTTAAAAGACCATACCGGCAATTGTGCATGCTTCAGCCTAATATATTCCATTTTCATACATGTTACGTTACTGACAATCATTTCCTAAAGGATAAACCGTATTTCAGCTTTCCTGATATTTTGCAAAATGTTTTAATCTTTCAAAATCAAATATTCAAGTGATACACCCACTTAAAAATCGATATGTCTCCTGCTAATAGTTACGCCAACTTATGAAGCCAAAGTTGTTTAAATTTTTTGATAAATGCAGGTCTTCTTTTGGGACTATATTCCCTGGTGGAGACATACCNAGTTGTTTAAATTTTTTGATAAATGCAGGTCTTCTTTTGGGACTATATTCCCTGGTGGAGACATACCTTCACTCTGTGCTTTATTGCGCTTAAATGCTAAAATTACATAACTCTGAAAAAAAGCCTGAATTCACATCTTGTTTGCGATGATGGATTACCTATCCCAAGAACGTTTCAAGTATCAACAAGTTGATTTTAACAGCGTACCAGAATGAACTGAAACCAATGGAGGTCTAGAAGTTAGGGAAAAAAAATCTTTTAATTCACTGTTCCAGTAGCATGCTTTGGGAAATGATTGTCAGTAATGTTACGTGTATGAAAATNTTAATTCACTGTTCCAGTAGCATGCTTTGGGAAATGATTGTCAGTAATGTTACGTGTATGAAAATTCAATATATTAGGCTCAAACATGCACGATTGCCGGTATGGTCCTTTAAACTAAAAAACAAACAAACAAAAAAAAAGCTTATGTTATTCATGGATAATTTGCCACAATAACAGAATATCCAGATTTACACTGTTTTGATTCTCTGCAGAAGTCTGTGCCACCAAGGAGCATTTCAAGTACACCCAGTGGAACACGTCCCACAGTTAGAGACACATTGCTTGAATCCTTTCTACTTTACTCAAAAAAAAAAAAAAAAAAAAAAAAAAAAATCTTCATGAGCAGCCAGAAGAACCCTGAAATCTACTTTTCGTTTATTTTTCTTGAAAATACCCAACTATTGCACATGCTCATGCCCATCATGCACACTATGTGCATGTCAGTAACTTTCATTTTACTAATCTAATGTAATAAAATCCTTTTCATACATCTATCACAGATATGTAATGTAGAAACAAAGCCTGGTTAACCTTAAAGCTTGAAATCTTGGTTTTTTTTCCAGCCTCCAACAATGTTTTGTTGACCCACTTTACAATGATGTCATCATTTACTTTCTGCCCGTCACCCAAATCCTCCAACACATTCAGCGTATATCTGAAATAAACAACACACACATTTATTATACATATGAACTCACTACTCAAGTTACTAAAGTTATTTTTATAAGAACATATTATAAAGCTTAGAACAATGTATAAGAATATCGGAGAAGAAAATCCATTCTTGGCTTTGATTTTAATTAACTAAAAAAATAAATAAATAAATAAAAATCTGGTATACAGTGCTGTGAAAAAATATTTGACCCCCTCCTCATTTTTTCTCTTTTTGTGTGTATTTTGTGTGTAAACTGTTTCAGAGCTTCAAACAAAATCTTATATAAAACAAAGGCAATCTGAGTAAACAAAATACAGTTTTTAAATAACTTTATTTATTGAAGCAAAAAAAGTTATGCAATGCCAACTAGGCCTGTGTGAAAAAGCATTTGCCCCCTTTGTTACTACATCCAAAAAACTACCAAACTGCATTGATAACTGGTTGCAGCTGGACTAGACACACCCAGGCNCTACATCCAAAAAACTACCAAACTGCATTGATAACTGGTTGCAGCTGGACTAGACACACCCAGGCCCGATTACTACCAGCCCTGTTCAATCAAATCATCACTTTAATAGACCATTTTCAGAAGCACCAAGTTGTATAAGGTCTCACCATTAGCCAATATGAAAAGATGTTCCAGAAGAGATGAGGAAGAAGGTGACTGAAATACACCAGTCTAGGATGGGTTACAAAGCTGTTTCTAAGGCTCTGGGACTCCACAGACCCACAGTGAGAGATATCATCTACAAATGGAGAAGACTTGGAATAAAAGTGAACCTTCCCAGAAGTGGCTGACCTTCCAAAATTCCTCCAAGAGCATGGTAACTACTCATGCAGAAAAACATCCAAGGCCTCTCTCACCTTAATGAAGATCAGAGTTCATGACTCTAATATTAGAAAGCCACTGGGTAGAAATGGCCTCCATGGGAGAGTGAGGAGTAAACCACAGCTAACCTAGAAGAACATTAAGGCTCCTCTGAATTTTGCCACAACACACCTTGATGACCCTCAAACTTTTTGGGAGAATGTTCTATGGAATGATTAGTCGAAAGCTGAACTGTTTGGAAGACAGGGGTCCTGTTTCATCTGGCGTAAACCAAACACAGAATTCCACAAAAAGAATACTATACCTACGGTCAAGCATGGAGGTGGCAGTGTAATGTTGTGGGGTTGCTTTGCTACTTCAGGGCCAGAGCGACTTCCTATAATAGAGGGAAACATGAATTCTGCTCTCTACCAGAGAATCCTCAAGGAGAAAGTCAGGTCAGTCTGTGAGCTGAAGCTCAAGCACAACTGGGTTATGCAGCAAGACAACGATCCCAAACATAAGAGTAAGTTCACTTCTGAATGGCTCAAAAGGAATAAAATTAAAGTTTTGGAGTGGCCTAGTCAAAGTCCAGACCTGAACCCCATTGAGATGCTGTGGTGGGACCTGAAAAGAGCAGTTCATGCTCGCAAACTCTCCAATGTGGCTACACTAAAGCAGTTCTGCAAAGAAGAATGGGCCAAAATTCCAGCACAGCAATGTCAGAGACTGATCTCCAGTTATCAGAAGCATTTGGTTGCAGTTGTTGCTGCTAAAGGTGGCACAACTAGTTATTAAGTTCAGGGGGCGATTACTTTTTCACAGGCCTAGTTGGTATTACATAACCTTTTTGCTTCAATAAATGCAGTTACCATTTAAAACTTGTATTTTGTGTTTACTCTGGTTGCCTTTGTTTTATGTTAAGATCTGGCACAGTTTATTATGAGATACACACACAAATAGAAGAAATCAGGAGGGGGTCGAATACTTTTTCACAGNTTTATTATGAGATACACACACAAATAGAAGAAATCAGGAGGGGGTCGAATACTTTTTCACAGCACTTTACAGTCTTGGTGACAGCAAGCAGCCAAGATTATGGCAGATCTAACTTTTGAGAAAGGCGGACATTAAAGTTATTGGTATGACAATGAAGTTCCCTCAGTTGGGTCTAATTAGTTGGAAGTGATTACACAGAGGTATTATAATTAATTTGACATTGACAGATTATAATGTTTAAAATGTCACATAGAAATACTGACAAAATATTAATTAACTGCAGTCCTGTTCTATTATATTTCGACACATGCTCTTGCACCCTCAGATTCTTTGGAGTAGTCTTGTAGTCCCAGATAAAGATTTCTTTAAAGAGCCCTTTAATTTCTGTCAGTTCTTTATATTTTGTATGAGACAAAACTGACTTATTAGCTTGATAATGGTTTGACTGACTGAATTACCTGAACCTAAAGTCTGAAAAGCAAAGAATCTTAGTAGTTTTCATGTAAAATTTGACAATGACAGTGGGATACAAAACATTTAGGTGTGTGATCACCTCATTAAACAAAATGAGGATACACTGGGGTTTTTTTTTAATTTTTTTTTTACATGTAATCATGTTTTTTTCACTTTATTCCTTCCCGTGGGTCTCACCTTCTCATTAGCTGCCACACCAGTGCCAGGGTCAGGGTGGCGTTACCATCGTTCAGGTCCTGCCCGCCGATGCCAACAAGGGAGAACTTGGCGGACTTGCCCAGTTCCACTGCATANGTTCAGGTCCTGCCCGCCGATGCCAACAAGGGAGAACTTGGCGGACTTGCCCAGTTCCACTGCATAATTACAATTCTCCAACTACAGGCACAAAATTTCATTACTGGCAAAGCCAGTCAAAGAGATGTTTTTCTTCTTGTGCTACAGACGAATTAAAATAAATCTGGTTCACCTTCTTCATGTTGGCTCCCAGCTTGGGGTAAGGCGGCTTGTTAACCTTGTTGTTCCAATCAACACAAACTTTAATCTTTTCGTAAAGCTGGAAGATGACCATGGCATCACATAGGTCACTGGAAGACAGTATTATATAACCAGCATTAAATACAAATATGATTACATTAAATACAAATATGATTTATTGCATAAGATGACAATAGAAATGTGTATGTGTGTACAAATAGTGCAGTGAAACAAGTTTCCTGGATGAAAACTGTTTTTCTGTTTCTGTTTCCTGTTTGCTACGTACTCATAGAGATGATTGACAGTTGGGCATACTCCCAGGGAATTCATCCAGTTTCGGAATGTCCTCTCTTCTCTTGTCTCACCTAGACACCAGGGATCACGGGATTTAGAGGGCTTTCAGAAAATGATCTAATCAAATGATCTAATCATCTAATCTGCCTGGTTGGCAAACCACTGTCAAACCAGTGTCTGATTGGCTAACCATGGGTCATGTTGCTTCAACATGTAAGCGCATACAAATGCATCTAGCAGAAGCTCAAGTTTCTAGTGGCTAATAGCTACATTTTCATTATTTGTACAGTGAAATCAGTCTACTGACCAGAGCATATGTTTGATCAGGGCTGAGTTGTCTCTACATGCTCTAAAAGTTGTCTTTTAGCTGTGAGACCAAGACCAGACTGGCAATGACAGAGTTGTAGCATTGATGTGTCTTTCCAGACATTAGACATCTCTCTGTTTGTATGCAGGCTGTTCTCTTCATATTACTTATTGCTCACACATTACTTATTGCTCACTATGTTCAACTTTTACTGATCTTCACTGAAAAAGGCCCAGAAGTAACTCAGTTAACTGATTTTGTGTCCCTGTGCCCCCTGAAGTCCAGAGGACACCGTTCACCACAATTTACAATAAAAGAGGTCCTCTATCAGCAAGGACAGCTCAGAATCTGCTTTTGGGATTAGGAAATGAAGAGAAACCAGGAAACTATATACGAACAAGCTGCTTAAGTATATTCCAGACTTACAAACTACTGGATGCCCTAAAATTGCTATTTTTGTATCAGATTTTTGTAATTTCTACTGTCTATTTTTAAAAAAAATGACAGCAGCAGAAGGGAGAGCTATTGGGAGATTTGTAACATAGCAGCAAAAACAAAAACAACCCACTTTGAGCTCCTCCTTCTCTCCATACTCACCTTCCAGCAGCCCCCAGTCAATGTCCTCACTCTCAGGTTTGATCAGAGCTGGATATTTGTTGAAGAGATTGGCCACAAAGGCCAAGTTAAGTTTGGAATTCCCACTGACAACATCAGCTGGGGTGACAAACTGACGACAGCCGAGCACGTCGGCCTGCTGCAGCATGGCCTCTGCCCTCTTCATGTCATCTGGCTCCTGAAGAACACATGCACGCACACACACACGCATGCTCTGCTCAGCCAACTGCTACAGCTGTTACCAAGTGATGAAGAAAGTCATTCTGAGTGTGTTAGCTGTGTGTGCTGCTGTCTGTCAAAGTGCTTACGTTGAATCCTGCCATGTTTATGACTATGCGCGGCTGGTCATCCTCTGTGCCTTTTGGAGCGATCTGATTCAAGAGGTGGAAATAAGCCTTCGAGTCCTGGAAAGTAAACCACAGGAAAAAAAAAAAAAAAAAAAANAAAAAAAAAAAAAAAAAAAGTTATTTTTCTACAACAAATGAACAAGAAATTCTTGCACACCACACTAGAAATAAATAATTTAGTTTCACTAGTTTTCATCAAAATAAGGGAAATTATGTGCAGTTTCGTCTTGTCTCATTAAGACAAAAATGTTCTTTCCAGATACTGAGAATCTGAATTTTTTGTTAATCACTTGTACAAATTAAGTTGTTCTGTTTATAGCCAGTATCTCTCCAAAGGTGTTGCACTCATGTACCCATGTTTAGAATTTCTTTTTATTTTATTTGCCATATGCATGTATAACTGTGCAACTCTGTTGACAAAAATCTTTAATTTAAAATGACCTGCTGAAAATAATAAGGTTGAACATAAATTTGAAAAAAATGCTGTGAAAAAAAGGCTAATACATAACTATTCAAATTAGACATGTACAGTAGCTGCTCATAAACCTGTCTGGTTGATTTAAAGAGTGATGAAAGTACTGCTAAACAAACACAACATGTGGTAATGATTAAATCATTTATAAGCACTTCCAATACCAACAAGAAGGTGATTCAATCCTATTATTGGAGCAGTCAGTTTGTTTACATGAACATTACACTCTGATTTTTGTGTGTGTGTATTGTATTTATTGTGTGTCTAAGTAATAAAGAGCAGTAAATAGCAAGCAGGCCCACCTTGATGTCTGAGCTGAAGTTTTTGATCTCTTGATAGCCGGCGTTCTTCAGATGGAAGTTTGCCCAGCGTAGAAGCAGCTCCTCTGGAGAGAGCTTCATCAGGTCCTCCAGGGTTTCTCCGTCTCTCAGCAAGGCTGCCAGAGCTGGTCGGGGTGTTAATGAGCAGTTAAGCTACTTGAAAAGAGGCCAGGACATTGTAAAGAAATCTGACTCATCAATGTGTTATGTAGCAGAGATCTGAACTATTTCCCACACCTTCATTTCTGCTGAGCTCGATGTCAGCAAACAGGCCGATCTTAATGATCTGCCACAGCAGGCCCAGCACCAGGTGAGGCTTTCCTTCCTGCAGGTCTAAAGCGCCGATGTTTACGACATGGCAACCGATGGCAGAAGCAGAGTTCAGGGCCAGATTTAGATTCTCCTGTGAGATGCAAAGCATCAGCTGGAGGAAGACTCATATTTTTTGGGGAAGAAAACAAACAGCTCTCCCACATGTTTCATGTCACTGACCTGTGTTTTAAACAGTGACAGATTCTTCTTGTTTATGGTCCTCTCATCGATGGTGTCTGGCACTGACAGGTTGATCATTTTGCTGTGAAACCAAACAAGCAAAAAAAAAAAAAAAAAAAAAGTTAAGCCGTTCATGCTACATTCGCACTGTCGGAAAAAAGATATAGAACATAACTAAAATATCTACTTGTATCCAAAATAAGTATTGAGAGCACAAAACACCGCCTAGTGCCCACTATTTTGACCTCATTTGATCTGTTAGAGTGGTGGGAAACATGAAATGAATGTTTTTAAAATCTGGCAATTAGAAATAGAAATAGAAGCATTCACATGCAACAGATACAAGTCAGAAAATAAGATTAAAAGAAAGGTTAAGTTACTAAATGCTCATAACTCAGCAAACAAAATGAATAGTTTGCTTGCCAGGCAGCAGTTTATAATCAACTGTGTTGTGTCAAAACTCAACAGCTGGTTTCAGCTTGTGAATGTGGTCCTCTTGGTTGATGCAGTTTGTCTACATTAAGTGTGTGTTTGTCCTGACGTTTGAGATGACTGATTTGATTTGTGTTAATCTAAAAACTCACCTATCATCACAAACTGCTGATTATCGCACGCCTTTAATAATGCTGCTAAATGTCTTCAACATGACAACTTTCCTTTTTTTTTAAACATTATTTATGTATTGCAGCTGCAGGTGGGTGGGGTGGCGGTGGAGTGGAGGGTGGTGTGTGTGCATGTGCGCAGCAGATGAGGTTATAAATACCTTTCAGCACCACAAAAATGTGTGTGAGATCGAATCAAAACTCACCATTTAAAAACTGGCTGATCAACTGAGTGAGCTTATCAATCAAATTTATTGATCACTAACACGTGTGATGCTAACAGTTTTAAACCTGGCCCAGATTTCATATTGGTGAAATTTATGACCAGAATGAAACAGGTCTGAAGCGATTCATATTTTTTATGAATCGCTTCCCCAACATGTAAATGAGGAAATACTATTGTAACGCCTCCTTCAAGGAAAATGCTAAAACATGCCGGTAACTGGTGTTTATGAATGAGGGAACGTGGATACGTGACTATATTTGCCATTCATACAGATTCATATCATTTATGAATGTGGCCCATAGTATTCGCTGTGAAGGATTATGTATCAAGTGTGTTTCAAGTCTCTAGAAGTTGATTTTTTATAGCGTACTGGAATTAATTGAAACCAATGGCAATCTGGAAGGTAGGGAAAAAAGTTCTGAAATTTACAGCTGAAGTAGTATATTTTGGGAAATGGCAATACAGGGATTGTATATACTGGACTCAAACATGCATGATCACCGGTATGATCCTTTAAGTGCTGAAAGATGCGTGCAACTGGCATTTATACAGCTCCTCTGAGATGTAGAGCTACAGAGAATATATGAGTTATGTTGTTTCTTCAAGTCTAAAGAGGCACTCTCACCAGAGGACTATGCCGTCTCCCACAGCACGGAAGAGAGTGTCTGTGTTGGGATCCATGGGCAGGACATGTGCGCAGTCAGGATCTTTTTCCAGCGCCGTGTTAATCCAGTTCACGAAAGCAAATCGCTCCTCCTCTGGTAGGATTTAATGTTTACACAGCATGACAAAAGACAAACAATGTGATGATGATGAAGACTCATTTTAACGCAATCTGACTTGGTCACAATGTCCATTACAGGCTTTTATGATGGAAAATGGAGAGTTTATATCTTTACTGTGTAAAGCGCAAAGTTGACAAACATAAGCAGCTATGAGGACGAGAAACGAGATAATGTCTGTCTGCGTGTCTCACCAGAGAACGAATGTTGTGTTCCTTCACATGACAGCTCAGACGTCCCTCCGAATGCTAGGATGCCTTCTTTTTTGTTGATGGCTTTGCGGAACGTTTTTGCAATTTCCTTGCTCTTCAGGTCTTGGAACATCTAAAACAATATAAAAACAATCCATATTAGAGACCAAATACCACAATGCTTCTCAAACTAGATGAGAGGCTGATGAATTTCTACCTTCAACCGGGACAAACAAGAGTTTGTCCCGGTTGAAGGCACTGACTGATGGCTTATTGACCAATCAAATGTATTGATCACCAACACATGTGAAGGCAAATACAGTTTCAAATGTCACCCATATCACTGAAATTTACCACCAGACTGAAATAGGTCTTCATTTCTGCGTGATGGGGTGTTTTATGAATTGTTTACCCGGCATGTAAATAAGTAACGCTCTTTCAAGGCAAACGTGGAAAGATGTCGTTAACAGGCGTTTATACATGAGGGAGCACTGCTGCGAGATGGTATCTGCTCTGATTGACACGTTAAATCTGGCGCTGGGTTTAACGAATCCCACCCAAAGTAAACTGACACAAGGATTAAAAAAATGTTTTGAACGCTACCCAGTTCTCACCATAAGTCTGCATAATAACATCAATTATTTCCTCTCTTTCTATCTGTTGCATCGCTTGTTGTGAAACAGCTCTTGAGTCGCATCAGGACAGCCGAGGTCACTGTGCAGACACAGCACAACTGCTGGAATTTCTTCTCCAAAGCATGGAAAGACAAAACCAAACTGTCAGTGTGAGGGATGAGAAAGCAGCCTGAAAATATGACCAAAAAAAATATATATTTTTTTAATCCCATTGATACTGTACAGAATAAATACGAGAGGCAGGCTTTTCAGCATAGCATTAGTTTTTGGCCTTCGGTTTTGTGTCTGATGGCATGTTGTGCATTTGGGTTCACTGCAGTGATTCAAACTGAGACTCAGCATTAACTACACGCCTAAGCTAAGTGTGTGTGTGTGTGTGTGAGTGCCAGTGTGTTGTTTGGGTTATTATCAGCAGCGACTGTAAACTGGTTCCAAAGCTGCCGCCCTTCAAACACAACTATCATCGCCCATGCTACACCCACGGTGCACAATCATCCCACAGCTCCAACAATAAATAATAATAGGCCTGTGGAAAGCTGTGTGAGTTTGTATGTGGTGTAACACGAGAAGCTCCACACAAAGCAGCTCTGACAGCATTCTATGGACACACATCAGATACTTCCTGAACCAACCTGAAAGTATCGCTGGCTTCATTGGTGACCTCAGCCCCGCAGGCGTTGGCGTAGCGACAGACCACAATGAGCTATTCAGCCTGGAACTGAGCGGCTTGTTTAAATAGCTCGCCACACACACATACCACAAACACACATGAAGACACAGGGTGCCAGCTCACATTTTTGTGCACTCTGGGTACCAAAGATGACCGAGCAGCTTACAACCTTGACCTTATAAGGTTTTACACTTGAATCAGCGAGTGAAGCAGAAATTGAGAGCGACGGTTCTAATGTGGGATGTTATCATCTTCATGACAACATGTGCTGCACCCTGATGTTTGAGCAAGGCATTAATGAATGAAGTCAACAGAGGGCAGAGGACTGGTCTATCAGTACGTCTACATCTGCAGTGTGATTCAGACAAACATGTGGTGAGCATGTACACAGATGGAATTAAAAAGACTTCTATTCGACCTGTTTCTCTAATCTCTGAAGAGCCTGATGCTCACGATGCACACAAGAAACTAACTTTCAACCCTCCTGATCTTCATATTTTGAATCCAGTGTAAATTGCTGCTCTCTGCTCTCTCACCACTGCTGAAACTAAATACTGGAACTCACACCATTCTGCTGACCTCACTTCTTTACTCCCGTGTGCACACAGCTCCTGCACTCAGCTGGTAAAAATTGCTTTTCCCATAGCGGTGCCACTTAGGAGGGAGCGCCAGAGCAGGAAATAAAGACCAACTCACAGCGAGAAAATCTCTGGCCAGCAAGTGAAAACTTGCCAAGTTTGCTATTTTGGTACGAACTGCTGAGTTCTGAGCTCTGCTTAACTTACCGTCACAAACTCGTCGAAGCTGATCTTGTTGTCCTTGTTGCAATCGATCTTCTGGATCATTTCTCGGACCTTGTATCCAGGCAAGTGAAGGTTTGCTTCTTCAAAGAGCTTATGAAGTTCATAGTGACAAATGTAGCCGTCGTTGTTGAGATCTGTACAAACACAATAAGGATCCAGAAGACACCAGATTATTTTCATTATCACATAACCTATTGATTATATTTGTTAGTCTAGTTTGTTAGTCTAATAAATAAGATAATAAAGACAATCAATTTCCAATGATATGAAAGAGAAAAATAAGGAAAATTCTCACATTTAAGAAGGTATAAAAAGCAAATGTTTGGTATTATTAATGATTAAATAACTTAAACAATAATGTTACAACGCCAATTATGGTCTGTTAACTCAACAACAAATAAACAGTTTCACCACTTTGTAGCTTCTTAGGTGATTGACTGGAACAAGAAAAACAGCAGTGGTTGGCAAAATCATAATACTGGCTTTCACTCACCAACTTTCCTAAAGGCCTCTCTTATTTCTTCCAACTCTTCTCCTGTGGTCTTTCCAGCCATTTTTCTGTGATTGACTGGAGCTGGTCAGTCAGGGAATGGCTACAGAGAGAAAAGAGCACCGAGTCATCAACAGCGTTTTCAAATAATAGCAGCAAGGATCGGACGAACTCCATCCTCCAAACCTCCCTCAACTCTGCTTTTCCTGCAGCTCATCCACAAAGCTGCAACCTGCCTCGTCTTTAAGCTGTGAATGGATCTGCACCTCTGTGGCTGGAAGAAATCATCTGTCCCGCTTCATCCTGCTACTACTGCTACTAATCCCTCTGGAGGTCCTTACTCAGCAGTCTCAACTTTTCTCCCTCCTCCACGTCCCGTCACATCCTGAAAATTCTTTCCACAACACAAACTCTGGATGTCTTTTTGCTGAATCATATCCTCCATCCCCTTTGATTTCTCTCTTCAGCTCTTTTCCGTTCCATGCAAATTTAATCTAGTATTATTTTAGGATTATACAAAATGATTCCTTGGATGGAATCTAGTTTTACACGATGACCTAACAGCGAGATTTGACTCTGGATCAGATTGGGTGAACATTTTTAAATTTGAGCAGTGAAGTGTCTCCGCTAAGCAGAGAGGCAACATCTAAATCCCCAAAGTCTCAAGTCACAAAGCAAGACCACGGCCAGCGAGACTGCAGCTCTCCAAGTCTTTCACTCAACAAACAACACCTTGTTCCTAAACCACTCTGAGGCGAAGGAGCCATCTAAATATCACTTCAAATGAGGCGTTTCTGCAAGCGCCGCCTCCCTGTGCTGTCGCGGAGGAGGAATGCATCACGCCTGAGCACACAGAGAGGAGAGGAGGGTGCATTTCCTCACTCTGAGTCTGAAGTACTCTGAGGCTAAACTCGTCTGATAGCATTCCTCTCCAGCTTAAGTGCTCAGAAAACAAAGATGAGGCAAGCAAATAAAGGTTACGCTGACTAACGGCCTGTCAAAGAGTGAAGCGTGCCCGTTTCCTCATCTAAAGCACCGATTGTTGATATTTCAGTGTGGTCATCATGCCCTGAAAAGCTTGGTAATAAAGCTTTTTACTTGCACTGGATCCAAGTGTGCAGAGCCTTTTCTTTTCTATATGGTAGTTGCTTTTTGTTGTGTGCGGTGATCTTTCTTCTTTTACAGTGTGATCATTAGAAGCTCATTTCTTGTTTCCACACTGCAGGTACTACACATGCAAAACCCATGCAAAATATGGATGGAAATAGTGCACAGCCTAATTAGAACAAATGATCCATTTGTCTAATTGGATGTAGATGGGAGGGCTGGGTTTGTTTTTGTGACTGCAGCAGCATCACAGGCACACATTCAAGCAGAAAAACAATGGTCACGTGCAACCTCTGTCATGAATGAAACTATTGATAGCATCCAGGAAAAATGATTCAACAGGAGCTGCGTAGTGACCAAGATGTGACTCAGTTCCTTTGATGATATTCTTACAATTCACACGAGATCACGATGTTATCAGGAGAAGGAATCAACTTTTGCCCAATCAGATGAATCACATTTATTCTGTTTTCGCCAACATCAAAGTCAAATACAATCCCAAATGTCTTCTAGAGAAACTAAGGCCCGGCTTATCATTTTTAAGCAGCAACAACTTCAAATACTTTTTCATTGTCATGCAATATAAGTGGAGCAGAGTGTTTTTCTCGTGCAAAAGTGTTACTAAATCGGGGCAAGTACAAAATCCTGACTAAACAATTAGGAAAAAGACGACACGAGTGCTTCTATATTTAACTTTTCCCCCAGAAGGATGTGAAATGGGGCTGAAGTCGGCCGACAAACATTACCTCATGTGCCAGCCCCCGTCACACCCCCGCCAGAGAGGGGAGGGAGAGTGAAAACAGGCGAGGGGTTAAGTACACGCAGCGAGGGCACAGATGGCAGTGGACAAATGTGAGGCGTATCATCGGTGCAAGAAGAATGGAGGGGATTGTGATCACCATCGCAAGCCATGGCAATAAATCTAGCCTGACGCTAGAAAATAAGTTCTGACTTTCAGCCTCCAAAGACAGTTACCGTCTTTGACAGCTGGACTGCGTGCATGTGTGCATGTGCGTGTGTGTGTATGTATGTGTGTGTGTGTGTGTGTGTGTGTGTGTGTGTGTGTGTGTGTGTGTGTGTGTGTGTGTG
>VXCM01001336.1:65992-89621 GCA_014773175.1 Lucifuga dentata
AAAAAAAAAAAAAAAAAAAAAAAAAAAAAAAAAAAAAAAAAAAAAAAAAAAAAAAAAATCTGGTATATTTCTCCCATGACAAACTATCAATAGGTGCAGTTTGGTGCAGATCCACATCTACATCTGGTAAAGTGAAATATATTGAATGCTTGGACAGGGTACATCTGTGGAATTGCTGTATGGTTAAAAAAAAAAAAAGTATATATATAGATATGTGTGGCAAAAACATGCAACAACCCTAATGTGGAGCTGAGATGATGCTGATTCAGTAGCATACAAACTGTTTTTTGAATAGTTAGGAGAAACAGATCCAGAAAAAATATCAGAAAAAATATCACGGTTACCATAGTCGTTTCTTTCTCTTTAGGCCACAAAATTAGAACAAGACAAATTTTGATTTTGCCTGAGACTGTTTGGCCTTGGTGGAGGTATGAGTGCTAATGAGTGCCGTCCGGTTGAACTGTGTAGACAAAAAATATCGAAAAGGGTTCCCAAGAGAATTTGCAAAATGATTCACATAAAGTTTTAAAGGGATGCAGTAATGTCATGTGGATAAACAAACACGTTGTGCACACGCATGCTGCATGTTTCCAGTCATCCAGGTCACATGACACCCAGCAGTTGTAAAACAAGAGGAAGTGGACTTGCTAAGCGGTTAACAATCAGCCGTGAGGTTCTCGGTATTTTACTGCTGCTAAATATCTTCCACACACAAGCATTTCTTTCAGAGCAACAAGCTTTAATTGCCGAGCTTAAAACAGCACATCAACCATGTTTACAACTGTCTTTGATGGATCCTTCAGCCAATTTAAAGTGGAGGGCCGTTCCCAGATGGTGGAGTAAAATGTGTGGAGCCGGCGGCCCCCACCCTGCCAGTGTCTCATCCACGATTGCACGGGAAATGTGAGGCACACAAATAGATCGGGCTCCCTTCCCATGTGCGGTCAAGTTCACGCGTACACACCCAGCAGTCACTGCGAGATTTTCAGCCTCGTCACAATCGCATGCAGATGTGAGGCAAACTGACTCGCAGAGACCACGCGGTCTGTGACGCCCTTCCACACACCCACCCAGGCTGCATGGATTAGATACTGACAGGTAGTTAAGAGGTGACGACAACAAATGCATTGACTTTACGCGGCTCTTACGTCACTTAAAGCCGTAAACACAACAGCCAGGGTTAGGGTTAATAGAGCTATAAAAGCATGTGAAGCCAGGCAATATAATATTCAAACAAATGAAATATGGCCGCCTGTCAGGGATCCCTGAAGCAGGCGATGAACAATTCACTCTACAGGAACCGCTTTTAACCAACTATGTAAATGATGTAACAAGGTTACATATTCCTAAGCTGTAAACCGAGGAATCCTTAATAAAAACTGGGTAAAAATGCCATACGACCGGTTACTGAGGTGTTGCTGAATCAGTTCAGGCACACTGTTTCCACTCCAGCTACGCAGCCACACCTACAAGACTTTTCCATTAGGCCTATTCAATGGGATTTTAAAGTATTTTCCTTTAAATACAGCATCCTTTAACACATAAGGTCCATAACAAACAGCAGGAATTGGATGTTTCGTGTCCGTCTGCCCTGTTTTTATTTCCCACAGGTTTGATTATTGTAGCAGTGCCCATTCAAAACGTGGCTGTTTGGAATGGGTCGGACTTTATGCTGCCACGCCCGGAGCGTATCCTGCCGCACGGACTACTTTTTACCAGCACAGCTCAAGTCAAGAACCACTCATCCAAACAACTTCACACGCAACACTGCACGTCCTTGGGTCCTGGGCAATGAACCTGCAGAATTTCAACTTCATACAGTGTCGGGTCCTAGAGATATTGGTGGCACATACAGAGATTTCTGTCTTTATAGTTAGATGGCTTTTCCTCAGGTCTCCCCCAGAAGAATTCTCAAATATCTTCACCATAAATCAACCAACTGTGAGGTCACTACACAGGTTTTCAGTATGTCAAAAGTTGAAAATACTACAACCCATGTATAAATACATATACAGCTGACGACGTGAACCTTACAGCCTCTCAGGTCATCTGGTAGCAGTCTGCTAATCACTCCCAGAGTCCAAACAAGACATGGGGAAGGAGGGTTTTTTTTTCTGGTAGGCAGCTGCAGCTAAACACAACATAACCTCTTACTTTCTGCTTCTTGGATTATTTGGAGTAATTAGGCTTTTTGAACAAAGCAAAGCTAAATGGCCATTTTGCAAAAAAAAAAAAAGTATTATCAGGTAGCTATTCTGATGTAGAATTACAGAACAAACTGAAAAGTACGCAAAGAAATCAAGTTAAACACACCTCACATGGAAGTCTGTAAATAACCTGAACACTTTCGCTGCATTGAATAACTGCAGGGACCTGTTTCAAACCTGACAGAGCAGAAAGTGGGACAACCTGTTCACTGGCACAGGTGTGTGTGTGTGTGTGTGTGTGTGTGTGTGTGTGTGTGTGTGAGAGGATGGAAATGAACATTAGGCACACACACACTCTCTCTCTCTCTCTCTCTCTCTCTCCCTCCCTTCCTGACTGTCTGGTTTGTCTTCATAGAGATAACAGTAAACACATAATATCTGTAGTTAAAACATCCAGACACTCTCACATGGTTCTGCATGTTGGAAGACAAACCCACATTTTACTTCACCCGCTGTGAGGGACTGACATGCACATACACACACATATACACCGCACACAGTTTGAACACACTAATCATACTAATGACAAGAACAGTTAAAATGAATTCTAGCATTTATTTTTCCCATGGGTGGAAGTGCTAACTAAACTTTTTTTTCCACTGTAGAAACTGCAAGCAAAACTTTGCGTCTCCTGATCACAGTTGGTATCATGTATAAACTAAACAGTTTTTATTTGTATAATAATGTTACCAAAATACAGCATCTATGCTACAGGCAAAACACAACTTTATCCAAGAGCAGACCCACATTTAGGAAGGTTAACATATGGCTCTTTCTAACACTATCAGACAGTCTTGCTGTTCAGTCCTTTTCCAGCAGCGATGACACATATTCCACATGTAAGTGAGTCTAACAGGGAAAATACAGTAAAGTCAGCCAGAGTACATGAGCGAACACACACCATTCTTTTACACAGACAGTGAAAGGGCAGTTTCACTAATCACTAACCAAATTTCATACAGAGCATTGAAAAGCAACATCTGGTGGATGATAAATTATACCGGCTGACGCAGAGGGAGATGCCCTCTTTGTTAATGTGCCATACCTTTTTCACACAAAACATGTCAGGATGAGGGAGCGGTATGTGTGTGTGTATTAAACACAGGGTAAAACATTTACAGGAAGGCGTGGGCATCATATAATGTGTCAACAAGAAGAAAAGTTGCAGGTCTGTCATTATGTCTGAGAGTAAAAGAGTTAGAACCCTGTAAGGTCTCACACACACACACTCTTTCACACACACACACACACACAATGATTTCACTTGTCCTTGTGTGTGTGTGTGTGTGTGTGTGTGTGTGTGTGTGTGTGTGTGTGTTCATATGCTAAGCTTTTAAAAGATGTATGTGCAGACTCCGCCCATGTTACTATCTCGGTGTGCGCCGGTGATAGAAACGAGCGAATCTGGTTGAATCCTTGTTGCTGCTTCTCTCTCACAGTTGTCATGTTCGCAAATATGGATATTTAAAAACACAACAAACACAAAACACACGCACACACTAAAAACACACAACGCATCTTTCAAATACTTCCCCAAGTCTGGATTTAACAACCACACACTACTGAGTTAGTTTTTCCTTTGTAAGTTACCTCAGTTATGTATTTACATGGAACCTCTGCCAAAAGTTATGTCTTTATAAATTACTTAAACTACTTTCTGTGAATAATGCTGGATAGTAACGACGTCGTAAGTAGGTTAGCAGTGGATGTGCAGCTAAAGCTAGCCGGCTAGCAACAGACGTGCAAGTTTTATAGACAGGAAACTATCCCGTTTTTTTTTTTTTTTTTNTTTTTTTTTTTTTTTTTCTGTTGCACAGCTGTCCATCCAAACAGTAGACAAAGACGAACACAAAAAGGTCAATTTAGAGAACGGAAGTCATTTAAGTGAGCAATACTGACACAAAGTGTATAACTAAGTCAGCGGTTATTGTAGAAGTTGTCGGGAAATCGGTACTCACTGTCGGTGCGCTGAAATTCCAGACAGCGTCCAGTCCGCAGACGTCTTTCTCCACGTAGAGACAAAAGTCGACTGAGGATGGAATGTTTGCCCCGCCCTGACGGTGACGTCACAGCCAAACGGTACGCTGCATATGGAGTGTTATCCGTGCCACATGTCACCAGTTTTCACTTAAAAGGACCATACCGGTAGTTTTGCATATGCAACTCACATAGACTTTATTTACAAAAATTTTCCAAAACATACTGCTGGAGCTGTAAATATTTGAATTATTTTCCTACCTTCCAGACTGCCATTGGTTTCAGTTCATTCCAGTGCTTGATAAAAATCAGCTTGACTTGAAATGTGCTTGAGATTAGTAATCCATCACAGCGAACATTATGTCTATTTATTTTTTGTCAAAATAATTTTATTTAACCAGTCCAACACGTAGCTACACAAAAGATAATATATGTCTCCGCCAGGGAATTTAGTCCCAGTAGAAGACATCTTTTACAGAGACATTTGAAATGACCGTTCCTTCTACATTTGCTAACACGTACACATACACGTACATGTTAGCAGGTGAAACATTGAACTTTGAGGAGGGTGTATCACCTGAACATTCTGAAAGATTAGGGGATTTAGCAGAATGATAGGAAAATTAAAATACTGTTTTATGTTTTGGAAATTGGTTGTCAGTAACGTAGAGTGTATGCAGGCAGTATATATTGGGCTCAAACATTCAAAATTACCGGTGTATTCCTTTAATGTAATTATATGTAGTATAATTATTTTTAATTGTCAACCTTGTTTACAACTATGACTATATAACCTTGTTTATACAGCTATGACTATGAGCTATATGACTATTTACTTCTTCTGTATTGTCATAAATTAAGTAATAAGGGTGCTCATTAGAGCACATTCTGTATTCCCCAGGGCTAAATAAGCCTGGAAACAAAATTGTTGTTCAAATAATATATGAACCTAATGAGTAGTGAAATAGAAACAGAAAATGAACTGTATTATACATCTGTATTACTTTGCCCCATCGTCTTCAAAATTTCTCAGTAGGCACAGTAGATTCATTTGGAATTTTTAAATTCTTTTTTTCATCCTCACTATATGATTATGCTCTAGGCCTGAACAAATGAAGTATGCACAAACTAATGTAGACCTTCTCTGCCATGATATGGAAGAAAACATTAGGTATATCTATATACAATCTGGAATAACCTCTTAAATTTGCTAATAATTATGATGCTGTGAATAATGCTGAAAAAGTCTGGATATAATGCTGAAAAAAATGGGAGTAAATATGGATACCTGGGAATAACCCAGGAAATTCAAGAATAATTCCTGAATTTCCTTAAATTATTCTCTTTTTATTAAAGGACCGTACTGGCCATTTTGCAGGTTTGACCTAATATATTCAATTTTCATACACGTAACATTACCAACAAGCATTTCCCAAAGCATACTACTGGAACGGTGAATTATATATTTTTTTTCCTACCTTCCCGACCGCCATTGGTTTCAGTTCATTCTGGTATGCTATTAAAATCAACTTGTTGATATTTGAAATATTCTTGGGATATGTAATCTATCATCGCAAACAAGATGTGCATTCAGTGTTGTTTTTTTTTAAAGTAATGTAATTTTTAGCATTTAAGCACAATATAGCGTGGAGTGAATGTATGTCTCCACCTGGGAATATTGTCCCAAAAGAAAACCCGTGTTTATGGAAAAATTTAAATGACTGTGACTGCATAAGGCTGTGTAACTTATAACTATTAGTAGGCGAAACATCGATTTTTAAGGTGGGTGTATCGCTTGATTTTGAAAGATTAAGAGGTTTTGCAAAATATCAGGAAAGTTGAAATACGGCTTTATCCTTTGGGAAATGGCTGTCAGTAACATGTATGAAAATTTAATATATTGGGCTCAAACATGCAAAATGGAAGGCATGGTCCTTTAAGATTGACAAACAGTAAAAGCTAGTTTCTGATCCGGACCAGCAGGCGGCAGTAAAGAGCCAGAGACTAACTTTGGATTCCATCCACAGTAAAAGAAAGGAAGAAGAAGTAGGGGACCGCTCACTGGTTCTTTTCTTGGCTTTGATGCTGACTGCGCGCCAGTTTTACTAAAAAATGAGATGTTAATATTTTTGAACGATATTGGCTGTTCTTCTGTTCATCGAAATGTCTGCGGGGATGCTGAGGTAAAAACGGCGAACTGAATTGTGGTTGTTTGTCCATGAGAAAAAAGGCCAGGTAGCTATAACTGCATAGCTAGGCTGCTACTGTCTGGCTAACAATAGCTTAGTAATGATAATTTAAATATTTTTTTAAAAGTACGCAGCAAAAATGTACCTAATGCGACAACATTTGTGTCATTTTGATAATGTCCCATGGGTAGCATTACTCTGTTCGGGTTTGCTCCAGTACAGATAACTAATTCACGAGTTAATAAGACAACGCTAGCTAGTTAGTTTTCGATTCGTTGCTTTTTTCCGCTAGTATCGTGCGCAGAAAGACCCTGCCCACAAACTGTGGTCAAAAGGAAAACCAGTCATTTCCTGAGCACAACAAAGCGTCGCATGTCTGATTTTAATTTCTTGATATGTGGCTCAAATATTAACATGATATCATGCAGTATATATTTTTTCGTTAAGTCTAAAAAAACATCAACATTGACCCAAGGGTGGCACTGTAGTTCCAGTTGAGTAAATTTCTTTGCTGCAGTTCTGTTGTGGATCAAAGTTTTACCCTTCTTCTTTGGACTATATGTGAGCTTTACTGCCATGGTTTGTGTTCCTGTGGCTGATGCTGTTAGATGTGTTGGACCCATTAGCTGCGACTTTTCCTTGGCACGCTTTACAAACTCAACATACGTCCTCCTCAACTACACCCTGTTTATTTTTAAGATACCCACAATGCTCACAACAATAATAATAAAATAACTAAAACTTTGTAGAAAATTAAACCAATTGAAATCTATAGAAAATGGGACAAATCATTCCCAAATGAAATGGTTTTTGGTTTGCTAATTTGGTCTGAATTTGGATAAGTTTGAGAATCACAGGTCAAGAAGAGAAACAAATGTTGACTCTCCAGAGTACTTTTTAATTACTAAAACTTCATTCATTCTGTTATGTTTGTTAAACACTAAGTTGATGAGCTTGTTAAGCTGCTAGCAGATATCGAGTTGACCATAACCATCTTTTCTCCTTGAATTTAGCACCAGCAAGCTTGGTGTATTGGTGGCCAGACTGCACCAATACTTGGCTCATGCTCCTGTAGAAGACAAAACAACAGCCTTGGAGGATACTAATGGTACAACCTCTGATTATTACCTAGTGATGAGAAATGCTCATAAGTATTTACAGAGTTTAAAATTTTTGCTTAGCATGGTTCTCATTACAGTTACTTGAATCTCTGTTCACAGGTTTGAGAAACGGGAGCTGCACTGTTGAAAATTCAACAGGCCAGACTGCAACAGAGGTAACTGAATATTTTGGCAAACAAACATTTTACACTGGTGTTAATTGACTCCTGGTGAAAATGTAGTCACACCTGAAAATTTGCCAAGCAGAACTGTGAGGCAGCTTGTTTTACTGTGAAATTTTCATTCTGATAAACACTTTGACAAAAATAGAAATCCAACGAGTATAGTTAATATTAAATGACATTATGAGAAACTAAAAGCTGATTCACATACAGTATATAAGTCATTACCAAAGTACTGCTAAATCTCACTTATTCTGGTTATCTCAGATTTAAAAAAAAATTGGAGGATGCTAGGATAGGCAAACCACCTCCACACTAAACAGCTGGGATAAACCCTGGATTTTTAAGCTAAAAGCAGAAAGACTGTACAAAGACTTTACAAAGACTGTTGTGCTTTTTTTAAATGCTTTTAAATAAAGTAGTTAGTAGGAGTGCGTCTGTCTTTGATGCAATTAACAGTCAAAGTGCCACAGATCTACCAGTAATCACAGTCTTGTTTTGCAGGCAGGAGTCTCTGTGGATATCACAAAATATTCTGGATCAAAGAGGTGAGTTGTTATTTCATTTAAACCAGGTATCACAAACCAAGTTTGTGATACCTGAAACATGGCTTCAATAATCAGGTGGAAAAATGGTCAAACAGATTCTGCATTACCAGTAGCTCATTCTGGACTGAGGCTTTAATGTTGTGAAAGAAAAAGTGAATGTACTCTTTGTTTTTATACTCCTGCATATATATGCTTTATTTAACTTAGAAGTGTTGATTTATATGAGTGTGTAATCCATATAAAGTGTGTAACTTTTATTAAGTTCATGTAATCATTCAATATGTATCAATTATCTATGTAATCACCCATGTAATCATTGTATTCATCGAGGACTATATGTTCTCTGGGCTGTCGTCTCTCTTGTGACCCTGTGTGCCTTATTTGGATAAGTCATGCTGAATCATAAGAAGCCTTAAACAGNTCTCTCTTGTGACCCTGTGTGCCTTATTTGGATAAGTCATGCTGAATCATAAGAAGCCTTAAACAGATGCCTTACAAAAATGCCGAGTCCTGTTTAGATGCCTGCAAGGTTGGAGAGACTTCTTGTCTTAAACAGGAAGTGTAAATCATGTTTGACCAAAAAAGGGATCATGAACTGTTCAAACTGTCCCTACGATCTCTTCTTAAGAGATAACAATTCTCAGCATGTGTGGAAAATGCTAGACCAACATCATGACCTTGCAGGTGGCACCAGTGGTGCCATGAGTATAATGTCAGCCGAAACTTTGAGAGGGGAGGTGTCCCTCTGATGAGAGAACACATTCACTAGCAGTATATTAAGAGGAGCAGAAGCTCGTGACTTCGAGGCTGTATGGAACTGTCCATGACATTGCTTCCCATGTACATGAGAATAAAGAGTGTGATCTGCAATAGAGAAAAGTCGTGAGACCCTTTAATTTCTACGACAGTGTTTAAAGGGCAGCATCACCAGGTTTGATAAACAAATATTCATTACGCCTTATCACTGCTGTCCCTGACAAAGTAAACTGACATGCTGTAGAACATGTGGCATATTCTCTCTCTCTCTGAGATCTAACCTGTTTCATTGGTATTACAGGAAACCTTCTGTTGTCATAAAGCATTCTGGACTGGATGAATCTGGCGACTCAAATGGAAGTGACGATGACATGTATATACCAATTAGTTCAAACGGTCAATTTGATGTAACTAGATTACCAAAAGGTAGGTTTAAAAGTTGCCACTCCATTGTGTAGGGTGGGAGGGGGGTCAATTTAACAGTTACGTTTCATCTTAGATGTGGACGTCATCACTAATCAGACGAAGTTAGATAGTGGAGATGTTGTATGAGTTACTATTTTCATAGATTTTTAGGGGTGTGTTCTGTAACATTTATTGTTGATGTGTTGTCCACTTTCTTTAGTCTTCGTTATGTCCTTTCTTGACAGCGAGGCCATATAAACTGTTCGTGTAGTTCATTGTTATGAATGTTTAGATGCAAATAGTCTTCAGATCTGTCTTTGGCTTTAAAGAATAAATGTAACCTTGCTCTTTGGTTTGTTTCTTTGCTTGAATGTTTATTGGTACAGGCACTGTGCTGGTAAGGCCTGAGCCAGTGGATAATGTGAGAGACGATTTCAGGGGCCCAGAGTTTCGGAGCAGGAAGTCCGGGGTACTGCGAAAAGAGTTTACAAGAAGACGTAGAGGTCAGTCTCTTTTGAAGCATATTTCCATAAATTTGCACATCACCTCATGGCTCCTCTGAAAAACCATTTCTTTAGCTACCAATAAAGGCTTTGCCTCTATCAGAAAAAATGGTCAAAAATCAGTATAACATATAAAAAAAAAAAAAACTAAAAGAAGGCAACGCTTATACCAGATAGCTTATACCAAGGAAACTACCATCAGCACAAGGTGTCAAGAGAAATAAATATCTGACAGATTCCTGGTAGCCATTGTTTTATTCGTTTTGTTCAAAAGAAGTGTTAAGCCTTTGTTTATAAAGCCTTTGGTTTGACTCAGTGTTTGGCTCCTTGCTTGACCATAATCACTTCCCTACGCTTTGACTTGAGTTAGGATTTTTAAATCATATCTCTATAGCAATACTGGGTCTGTGCTGGGTGATATAACCTGAATTTTTTCATGGTATATCTTGAATTTTTGATGGTAGCAATATATGTATACCACTGTCTATACATTTTCCTCCTGTAGTTTTAATTAAATGTAGTTACATGTTAAAACAGACATATATTTAAATGGTAAGAAATGCTGGGGGATACAATTGAGATAATCAACAGAGACAGGAACAACAGTGAAGAAATTGAAGGAAAAAAAAACCCAATTCGGGCGTGATTCATAGTTATTAGTTTTATTCAAAATAAATTAATGCAGACTGTGCAGGATAACAGTTGATGCAAGTGGCAGCAATTTAAGCAACCTCAAAGAAACATGATAACAACCACAAATATTAAAAATGTCTGAGAATGAGCTTTGTCATTATGAGCTCCAGCAGATTCACAGCTGAGAAGTGTAGATGAAAGATGTATTCACAGCTGACAGCTATATCTCTGCCCTGTTTGCTCATTTTAGGAATTTGCAGCATATGAACATGGCTTAGCTGTAGAGCTTGACTTCATAGCAGTTAAATGTAATGTTTCAACTGTGGCTGCATCTGCTATGATGGTATTCATCATACAGTGCCCTGAAATTGTAGTTGAGTAGCAGATGTAGAGCGCTGTGTGTCTTGTTGTAACATTGCTGAGATTTTGAGTCCCACTTGTGACAGCGTGGGACTCTAAGGATGATGGTTTTGGTCAGTCAGTAGGTTGGTTGCTTTAGAGCAGTTTGGCTGGTTGGGTGTGAGGAGCAGCACAGCCTTTAGTGGCCAAGAAGCTTTTTGGTACTTAAGGGTCGATATTCCAGGAGAACCTTATTGTTCTGAAAGGTGTTTTAGCCAAATTACAGCAGGTGGTTTGTAATGCATAAGGACGTTCTGCAGAAAGATCATTTGACTCTGAGCACCACCGAGATACTCATAAAACACAAGGTGCTTATTTGGATGGGACTCTAATTGTGGGAAGACCAATGAACATGCCAAAAAATGCATTTGGGACTCTTAAAATAAATCAGTCTCCTGCAGAGAAATAAATTCCATCTGAATATTTTTTCCTTTCATTTATTTCATCCTGATATATTGTGAAATATAGAGCAGTCACATGACAAGGACAGCCACTTATTCTTTAGGTGGTATATAGTGGGTTGAAGTAGAAAATGAGCCAGGCAGTCTCTCAAGCTGTGTTGCAGCTGTTTTGTCGGTAATGACAGTGGTGTATTTTTGTAGGAGTTGAACACTTGGGAATTGTCAGTTGCACAGCATGTGGTCGACAAGTTAACCATTTCCGGAGAGATTCCTTCTATCAGCACCCTGTTCTGAAGGTTCTTGTTTGCAAGGTAAGCCTACTCACGCGTTCTTAAAAAGCTATTCTGATCAATTTTACAATTACCTCTGACATTTCAGTCAGTATTCATGAATATGTAGAACGCTCCAAAATCCAGAATCCCAGAAAACAGATCTAAATATATGCTGTCATGAAGATGTAAAATCTAGAATTGACATTACTTGGTGAAAGTGACAAGAAACACTCGGGACATTTTAGAGCTTCATACTGCATTATGTGCTGATGCTAGCACTCTTTATGTTGTTAACATCCACATTTGTTACCCGTGGAGAGCTTATACATAAATGACAATCACCAGGTTCGGCATTGAGTCTATATTTTCGAACTGGGAGAGTGTTATTCATGTTCACAAGTATTGATTTGAACTGTGGGGCTGAAGTGTTTGAATGTAAAAATGTTGGCTGGATTTAAGGAGTTTCTCAAAATACATTTTAGTAATAGTGTTAAAAAGCATAAAGTTTCTTAGGTTTTAGTCAGATTCAACTAACAAGCATTAACATGGCAACACTATTTGTAATATTAAAATTTTAAAAAACATTGTTCATGGTAATTCTAGGTTTGTATCTCACATTTGTTTAAACTGTAAGTATATTTTGTTTTGCCAGTCTTGCTACAATTACTACACAAGTGATGACATCAGTAAAGATGGAGATGGAATGGACGAACAGTGCAGGCATGATGGTGTTTAATATTCTAACAGAAATTTAAAAGATGCCTTCAACTTAGTTGGTAGTTTAACATTAATTGTCATCTTTTACTTCTACAGATGGTGTGCTGAAGGAGGCAACTTAATCTGCTGTGACTATTGTAGCAATGCCTTCTGTAAGAAGTGCATTTTAAGAAATTTGGGGAGGAAGGAACTATCTGGTATCTTGGAGAGCAAATGGTACTGCTACGTCTGCAGCCCAGAGCCACTTTTTGACCTCGTGGTGGCTTGTGACAGTGTCCTTGAAAACATAGAACGTCTCTTGCAACAGCAACCCAGAAGGAGCCGAGTCGAGCCTGAGAAGTCTGAATTTTTTGACATCTTGCCATGCTTACCACAGAACATTCCTCAGGATAAGTGGGATCACAGCGGTATGGATGGTAATGTGGTCTTCAACTACAATGCACTGCAGACTTCAAAGGATCTAACCAAAAAGGCCAAACACTTAGTGGACTCGACAAACACTTTGAACCAAACATTTGTCAATTTCATTCACACCGTGACAAATAAGCATACAGCTGGTGTTCGTCTCCTGCATTTGAAAGCTTTTTTGTCAGTATTAAAAGTCTTACAGAAATCTCATGCAGCCCTGGAGGATAGCCTTAAGGAAGAATTCAGTGACTTGGATATGTTGAACTGTTGGGAAAAATTACTTAGTGATGATTTGGACACTAGATGTCACGTACAAGAAGTAGACGAGATGGAGCTCTCTGATGAAAGATGCTTGAGTGACTTGCAGAAGTTGGCATCTGAGCATTTGGAAGATAATAACTCTGATGCAAAGGGCTTTGTAGACGGCATAAAGGTTATTTCCCACATGGCAAGTGCCCATGACTGCCCCGGGGAAGACTTGGAGTCAGCATCATGTAAACCCAAATTGAGGTCCCCAAAAATTAACCCAAAGCCTTCTGAAAGTTTTGTTAACGTGACTAAAGAACTTGTTGTGAAACTTACCCCAGTGCCGTTGGCTCAGGAGCCACCCAGTAATCCCCTGGGAATGCAGGCAAACATGCACACGAGAGTGAAGTCAGAAGGAAAAGATGAATCAAAACATCAACAGATGGATGTTTGTGTCAAAGCGGACAGCAAGCCAAACAGTGAAATCTCTGGTGCGTTGAGGGAATCGGCAGACGAGGAACACCAATACAGACGGTCTCCTCGTGTCAAAACCACTCCTCTGCGTCGACCAAGCGACGTCAAAGCTGGCACTTCCCTTTCAACAGTGGACAGTGACAGTGACTCGGACACTCCTATCACAGTACCAATGAAGGACACTGAAGAACAAGGCCTGAGCAGAGCGAGAGAGGACTCAGACTCAGACGAAGTCCCCACAGCTTTACTCGAGCGAGCAGCAATGACGCAAAGCTCCGACGAGCCCCAGAGTGACAACGAAGATAAAGCGTCAACTCACGTGACCAAGAAGCGTCTGTTTTGGCTAACTAAGAACACCCCTCTCTCACCAGAAAAACTTCGCCTCAAGCGTAAGGTGTTGGACAGTTCCTCCGAGTGCAATCCAAGCAAAAGAAGAATGGAGGCTGAAAGAGACCGCGCCACAGATTCATCCAGTGATGGTCGAGGTCTGCAGGACAAAGTGAAGCACAAGAGCGTGCTGAGGCCGATGGGGAAGCCACACTCAGTCAGCAGAGAGAGTGAAGGTGCAGCTCGAATACAGCGGAGAATGCAGGCTGGAAAGTCTAAGACTGACTCCCTAGCAAAAGCGATGGAATCGTCGACTTCGTCAAGTGATGACAAGCATGATGATGATTCAGACAGTGCTGAAGATGATCAGAAGATGAAGCCTATCACCGATGATATGGCCTTACTGGGTGCAGCAGCGTTCCGTCAGTCATCTGGTGAGTCTCACTTTAGTAGTTTACATCGATGTGCTGCAATTGTTAAGGTTTGTGTGATTCACAGCTGTAACCGAAATAACTGGCATAGGATCAAATTACTTTTTTTTCTAGTAATATTAGGGAGCTGGATGACAGGATCCAATGATGTTATTGACAATTCTTTTGAGAAACTCGGTGTGATAGTGGTAGCTGACTAGTTTTCTGCCTAATCACTGATGCTAAGCTAAATGGATAATACTTGCTCTTGCTACCCATGTGATTAACTGGATTGTGACATACTAATAGTATTAGCCTTATTCAAAGTCTAATATGATGTACTATCAGTCAGAAGTAAGTATACCCCTATCTATTAGGAAGAAACGCAGAAATATTACTTTCTGTAGACAATGTCTAGATTGGATAGCCATTTGGATCTGTCGAGCCTTTATTGCAGCACATTTAACAATAACTGAAATTGGGAAAATACTTAAAGCAGAATTTGTATTAACTAATATTTTACATAAGAAAGTACACCCCTTAACAAAAATGTTAATATTTTGTAGATCCACCATTGTTTGCCAGCACAGCTTGTACACGTCTTGGCATTGAATGAACTAAGGGTAGGGAAGTGCACCTGGTCGCTGTTTGTTGACCATTGTACCCATTCTTTTAAACGTTTAGATAACCTTCGCCACAGTATATTTGCTTATTAGCGAAGTTTTAGCAATGGTTTTGTACCCAACTTTGCTTTTATGCAATTCAACGATTCTTTTTTTCAAATCTTCTGACAGTTCTCTCCCACATGGAGCTATTTTTACTATGTGGCTTCAGACTGTTACAAGATTTGTCTTGCACAAACTTCCACACTATTCAAGTGTACATTGCATGAAAAGGTCACAGGTGATGTGGTGTTAAACAGGCAGTGTCTGTAGTAAAGGTGTTTAATCTACTGACACATGCTGCTTTGTTTTGACTAGGAGTGTACTTACTTTGAACCTATGTAGAAGATTAGTTAATAAAAATTATGTTTGAAGTATTTTCCCAATTTCATTTATTGTTAAATGTGCTGCAAAAAAGGCTCAATAGATCCAAATGGCTATCCAACCTAGACATTGCCTACAGAAAGTAAAACCTCTGTTTTTCTTAATCGACAGGGGTGTACTTACAGTACTTCTGACTGATACTGTATAAATCATGATTAAATTTGGTCCAACTACAGTCTATAAATGGTAAAGTAGTAGATAAGTGATCTGAATTGTGTAGTAACGTTTCATGCTATAATGACTTTTAGGTTACATTTACACAACTATTGATGGTCAATTCTGATCTTTTGCTTATTTCCCTTTTTTTTTTTTTTGCAGTGCATTTGGCAAGGAGATTCCGGCCTATGTATTTAGATTGCAGTCACATTGGCAAATATCCAATACGTATGCGATTTATTTCCACATATGCATGCAGCCCAAAACGGATCTGAAAATATCCAATAATTTCATGTGCTTTATTGCCATTTACATCTTCATGAAGCACATCTGATATGTGCCACACGAGCAAAATATCCAAATGAGGTTACTTGTACATGGTAGTGTAAATGTAGCACTACGTGCTCTATGAGTGCCAATCTGCAGACATGCAAGAACGTCCTAAATAGATATTCACATAGGTGCCTCCCAGCACTCGCTCTAGTGGCAGTGCACTGCTAGAAAACATGGGACCTGAAGGTCTTTGCTATTTGAAGTAAGCTGAGTTTTGGGAGGACAAATAAAATGCTGCTATAAAGTAATTCAAAGAGATGTTATCAGTGAAATGTGTTCATCCTAAGTGCCACAGAAAAGCTTTTATGTTAAAAATGGGTGGCTCAGGAAGGTTTGCCTGCAAATTTATTGTTAATTTATAATAAATTGAGAACAGTTTGTCTTGGGAGGCCAAAATTATACAACTAGTAGTTTGCAGTGAGCTTTCTTTGAAAAGAAAAAATACTAAAACTGTAGAACTTGCTTAACTTTATAATCTGTGATTGCTGTCTTTGCAGGAGAAGAGGAGCAGTCTGGGCCCTCTTGGGCAGCAGAGGATGATGATGATGATCCAGAAAATAGGTATGATTCAAAAAGCCTGGATTTAGACTTTGTAACACATCCTAGGTGTGAAAAAAAGGCTACGACTTCAACCTCCAACCTCTGTCTAAAATCTGGCAACCAGCTTGTCATCAAGACTCAGTTGCCGTCAATTCAAAAGCGACCAAAGCGTAGCTGCAGTTCAGCAACAACGATTAAATACAAATTCTAGAGGTTCACTGTGAGACATTGGGTCTGAGACCAAACCTTTAAGATGTGTTAACCAACAATAGGCATCTGTAAGGTTTTAGTTTCTAACATATTTGCCTTTGCATGAAGTACTTGAGTTTATTTTATTTTTCTAATTAAAAAAACAATTATATATATATATATATATATATATATCTATAGATATCTATATCTATATATATCTATCTATATCTATATATCTATATATAGATCTATATATATATATATATATAGATATCTATATATATATATTCTCATACATACCTCATTTGTATTATTTGGTCACTTGCTTTTGGTGTTGATCCAAAAGCAAGAACTTTGTATCTGAACTGCTTTTCACTTGAGTAGAGCTTTGAGCACAGGTTTGTACAAAAGAAATAAACTTTCTGTGCCTCACAGCTCAACATGTTGATTGTCGGTTGGGTTTCAGTTACAGTATTTTAACATTTACAAAGTTTGAACTTCAGTCTACTGATCCACGACTGCACAGAACCATTTAATATTATGTACAGGTGAAGTATGAAGTTGAAAACTTTATGCTTGCCCTAACGATTTGCCAACATTTACATTACATTTCATTATAATTTATTATTAGCTACTTCAATAAGATACTGATATTGTGAAGTAATTTGTTTCTAATCCAGAGAAATTGTAAATAATTGTGAACAATTTTTTTGTTCATTTGGTAGGTAAAACTTGCAACTTTGTAAGCATATATAAAACTTTGATGCTTCACCTTCAGAGAAATTGTTTTGATTTTTTTTCCCGAACAAATGTACCCTAAATAGATCACAGTTATAGTTTAAGTTATTTTTGCCTTTATTAAGGTAAGATGACATTTAATAATTCCAGATACAATGTAAATGCACAACAGACTTATTTTATTCAGTTACTGAATTATCTGAATTATCTTTTTTTTTCTTTTTTTTTTTTCTTTTTACTATTTACAATCTATTCTGATTGTTGGCCACAAAATCAATAGCAGTTCTCTTATCAATCACAATTTCTTGGCATTCACCTTGTACTTCTTTCTTATCAGGCTTGTATTTGATGCTCGTGTTAAAGCGTGTTCTTTTTTGACAAGAGCTGTGATGTTATAATGAACAATTGCAAATTATTATAGGGCTCCTACTCTCATGGAAACAAGGTCATCAACTTGTAATCCTGGAAAATAGTCTGGTTCCACATCTAGTAAAGTTTGGGATATTTTTCACTTGGTATGATGTTTTATGTCACTTGTGGACAGCAGGATGTAGTTATTTGATGCTTACATGGGGCACAGCAGTCAGAGATGTGAAGCGTTAAGATCAAGGCACTGTTATTTGCATTTTCCCACCATTATCAGTAATAAATTTTATTGTGACATTTTTTGCAGTTTGGTTTAGAGTCTCTATGTTCTTTAAAAGGTTTTCACTAATCACAACTTATTTAGAGCAGGTATCATGGCAGATTGATACTCCTCTGGATGCCTCAAGTGCACATTTATGCCATTGATAGCAGATGGTGTGTTTGAAATCATTGCATCTGACACATCTAGTGTGGTTTACTGTGTTACTGTGTTACAGTCAGTAAAGCCAAGTTCACAGTTACACATCAGACCTGGACCATACTGATGATCTGAATGTACCGTAGTAATCTTTGCTTTTGGCTATGGAACAAGAGATCAGTAATAATCCTGAGATTTTGGATGAAAGCATAACATATGACCTAACGGATGAACCTTGTATTCAACTTTTCTTTCCTTTTATGATATTTATTGATCATGTTGCTGTTGCTGCTGCACTGATACAGCTTTGGAATTGAGCCTTGCCTGTACGACTTAACTTTGTAACATTTGAAATAGGGCTGGGCGATATGGCCTAAAAATAAAATCTGTTTGTTTTGTTTTTTTCCACACTTAAGGACGATTCTCGATTTTAATCTCGATTTTTCTTGTTTTTCTCCAAACTAACTAAAAAAAAAAAAAAAAAAAAAAAAGATGGAGCCATAATTTAAACAAGTATTTTCTTTACTAAAATACTAGAAACAAATAATGATGCTTTTAAATAAAATTGTAGGGCTTTCTTAACAAAAATACTTGCAAAATAAAAAGGTTTTTATAGCAATTTACAGGTTCCTTGCAAGGAACACAAGCCTGTCTGCTGTCTCTGGCTTGAGGCTCTGTGATATGTTGCAATATTCATAACCGTATTGAAGACCCTCTTATCATATGCGATGACACTGGAAAATGATGCAGCTAACTTCATTTACTTTTTCGCTGCACTTTGCAACTGAGCATCTGCATCTGGCAGCGCTGCATTGTTGCCACTCAGTTGCGTGTTTCTGTCGCAACTACTGAAATGCATTTGAAACGCTGCTACTTTTAGTAGCTGCATCTCCTACAAACTTTACACATTTGCTCGACGTCGTGAAGCGCAAAACCAAATCACTGAAGTCACTTTACCTTTTTTAGCAACAAACTCGTCTTCAGTCAAACTGTTTGTTGGTATCTTGACAGCACGTCTGACCTGCTGAAAGCTTTGTGGAACGTATCAATGAACGTGATGAATGATTGTTGGTGGGTTTAACGAGCACAAAATGGGCTTGTTTGACGGAAAGCGACCCAATGCTGCATTTTTCCCATTAAAAATAGTTAGATATTAGTAAAAAAAAAAAAAACATCTCGATTTTGCAATTCATCTATTTTACACATCGTGCCAAAATATAAAATCAAATTAATCAATTCAATCATTTATCGCCCTGTCCTAATTTGAAAATATGTAATATTAGAAATGTATAGCAACACTTTGTCCATGTGCTGCTGGAGTATTGGAACTTATTATGCTTCATGCTAACTAGGTGGGTCTGACATGGACCACTAAGTTTTATACATTTTCAAAACAACCACATTGAGGAGTATGGAAGATTATAAGGGAAACAATTTAAATTAAAAAAAAAGTGAAATATAATACACATTTGCGGAATACAATACATGTTTTCATTTGTATTTCAATTCCATGCATGCATTTACTGTATCATAACTAAGTGAAAAAGATATAGTGCAAACTGTTTGTTTTGTTTGAATGATTGAATTAATTGTTTTTCATTGTGACATGAATTTTTCATGCCATGTTACAATCAAATCACAGTAAGGTGAAAAGATCAGGGATTTTCCATTTCACTGTTGACCAGCAGGGGGCAGCATAGACATGCCAATTCTAAATGCAAAGTCATCTCATTTATTTTTCTGTAGCTGCTGCGTTATCAGTGCCAGAATGAAAAAGAAAACACAACATGAGGGCAGAGCTTAAGGCATGGTTTGTTCTGAACACTCATTAGCAATGATGTTATACTATTCCGTGTAGAGTGTGTGCATTTGCAGGTGATAACGATCATGTTGGATCAGGAGAGAATAAAGGATGAGATTGCAGCTCTGTTGCTACAAGCGGAAGAACATACAGTTAGCGATGATTCCACACTGTAGAGGTTCGCAATTTCTGGTACTATAATCTGCATTTCCAAGTACCTGATTATGGAGGCAATAGGAATGTGTATGGGAGCCCGGTCGATCAGGCTGGTTATGTCCCAGCTGCATCTTCACCAGAAACTGTTAGTGTGAGGAGGCTAACCTGTTCCTACTGTTTGCAAAGCTTGTTTTGTTTGTTGAAGAAATTCGTCACTTGTGAGATGTCTCCTTTTCTCTCTACAACCACTCCTCACAGAATAATGTAAAATCGTTGCCAATGCGCGTTCAGAACAAACTAAGCTAACTAGCTAAGCTCCACCTCCATGCTGTGATTGGACTGTTTTCTTTTTCATTCTGGCATTAATAATGCAGCTGCTCCAGAAAAAGACATGAGAGGGCTTTGATTTAGTTTTGGCATGTCTATGCTGCCCTCTGCTGGACAACAATGAAATGAAAAACTCCAGATCTTTTCTTTTCACCGTACTATGATTTCATTGTAATGTGGCATGAAGAATTCATGTCACAATGAAAAACAATTAATTCAATCATTCAAACAAAACAAATGAACAGTTTGCACTATACCACATGTTTTTTCACTTAATTATGACAGTAAATGCATGGATGGAAATGAAATACAAACGAAAACATGTATTTCACAAATGTGTATTATATTTTACCCTGTTTTTTATATTAATTGTGTCCCTTATAATCTTCCATAGGGGAGTTGTTAACAGTGTGCATATCTTTGTAATCTTGATGCGATTAAGCATATAAAATAGAACAACATGCACACTTTCACTTTAGGAGAGGGGAGGAGTTTTTAGGAATTCAGGATCATGTTTTTTTTTTTTTTTNTTTTTTTTTTTTTTATCTCAATACAATTGGCACTCACTTTCACTTCTCTCTTCAAAGGTATTCATGATGTAGCAGACAGAAGAGAGCTTGAGAAAGAAATTAAAACCCTTCCTACTTTTACACATCGTCATGCACTGCCAATTGCTGCATGAAGTGGACAAGACTGTTGGATTCAAAAAGTTTCAGATTTTGCTGGACACAATTCGATGATCTAACAGGCACTTCGGTTGAAGCATACTGAAGCGTTTACCTGTGTATGTGCAATATAGTTGTGATTTGAGGGCTGCTGTAAGATGTGCTTTAGACATGTTTTTTCTGATGGCCAAGTTAACTCTCCTTGGGGAGCCTGGAAACACCTCCTTTACTATGTATGAATGTCTGTCAACCTCTGACAGAGAGACATTTTCTTTCACAGTGGCGCTTTAAGAGAGGCAGTTTCTTTGTTAAAAAAAATTATGTAGATTACCTTTGAGGAATAAAACTACATTAATAAGTCTTTTAACTAGGCATATATGGAAAATTTGTACAATTAAAACCTTACTGAAGTTAAGTTGTAACTGTTAACTTCAGAGTTACCTTAGAAATAACATGCCATTGACTTAAAGGGCCTTTAATGACCTAAAAGTCACTCATTAAGATCAAAGAAACCAAACATCTCAAAAATCCAATATTCCCAGAAATCCATTTTTTTTTTTAATCATCTCAAAACTACAGGTCTCTTGGTGTCTTTGTTCAGATAGTAATTTTTTTTTTTAAATACTAAGATCAGCTCCAGAATCATATCTGTGTTCTTGCATGTCTTAGCTAATTTTTCGCAAACCAAGAATTAATTTGTGCTGACTGTTGTCCAAAGCATCATGCAGCTTGCACAAGTACAGTATTAAAATCAACTTGCTGAGGCTCAAAACTCACTTGAATTGGTTATGATCAGTAAGAAAACTTTCTTCTCCAAATGACTAAACCTTAATGTTATTGCTCACAGTAATGGATTTCCTATCCTATCAGTTTGCTGCAAGTTTATTGTTATACTGTGCTGTTATGAAACAAACCTATTGGTGTCCTGAACACATCTAAAAAAAAGCGTAGAAACGTAGTCTGCAGGATGGTTTTGTCTAGTATAATTATTGGGGAAGACAGGCGAAATAAGTATGTTTCTTTAAAATGAGCTAAATGTTCTTCAGACAGCGTGTGACCTGTTATATAGCAGTGTATTCATTTATTGTTTTAAAATTTCAATGTATTCCTTCATTTTCTTTGTCTTTCCTTTCTTCCCAGAAAATGTGTAAAATGAAGTCTGTGGCTCAGGTCTGTTGTTGCTGCTCTCTGACACTGCCTGTATATAATACCACTTTTAAAGGACCATACCTGTGAGCCTAATAAGTACTACACATTACATTACTGACAACATTTTCCAAAAGATAAAACCGTATTTTAGTTTTCCTGTTATTTTGCAAAATCCCCTAATCTTTCAAAATCAAATGTGAAGGTGATGTATCCTCCTTAAAATTCAGTGTTTAACCTGCTAACCTGCTAGCATGCGAGAAAGGACTGTTGTTTTTAATTTCTTGGTAAAAGCTGTCTTCTCCTGGGACTTTATTCCCTAGCGGAAACACACATTTTCTTCCTTGCAGATCCATATTAAACCAGTTAAATAAAATTACTTTGACAGAAAACTTAATAGACGTGTTTGCTGTGATGGATTACTTATCGCAAGCGTGTTTCAAGTCTCTACAAGTTGATTTTAATAGCGTACTGGAATGAACTGTGTCGTGGCAATTTGACCACCTATGACAACTAGCGAGGAACGAGACAAATTCTCCTTACAGTATTGTCACACTATTAATGCTCAAGCATGGTGAGAAGCAAAACTTACAAGTCAGACTCAGGTCTTCTGAACTCAGAAAAGACATTTCATTATATTGGATATGGTTACAAAAACAGTTACCAAAGCATTCTCACATTTTGTTGGTTATAATATCACATAATAAGCAGTTATTGGTCAGTTACACATCTTCTGTCAACATCAGCCATTCCCACGGCCCCCAGGTCTTTTGTTCTTTGTTCTTCTTCACAGACCAGGTTTCGATTTGAGGACATATTGCTCGTTAGGTTGCGCATATTCTCAGCAAAAACAGAGTGGTGTTTACGTGTCACAGAGTCCTAGTAATGAAAACAGACGGGTTGCGCACATCTGCTGAGGGTTATGTTATCAGTCACTATCTTAAATGCAGTTATTTCACACAGTATAAGCTTAATCAACAATAGCATGATCAGAAAGCTTAATTTCTCTCACAACTGAAACCAAGGGCAGTCTGGAAAGTAGGCAAAACAATTCTAATATATACTGCTCCAGTACTATGTTTTGGGAAATGGTTGTCAGTAACGTACCGTGAATGCCAGTTGTGTATCTTGGGCTCAGTCGTTCAAAATCACTACCATGGTTCCTTTAAACAAAATAATGATGGACACGGAGCTGTCAGTGAGAACAGATTGTCCAGTAAAGCTTGTAGACAACTCAGTTTGAGGTCATGGTGGTGTTTGTAAAACAGGTCACACCGAAAAAGAGTCGATGTGGGATGAACAATGAACGGAGTGTCCAGAGTAGAAAAGGCTGAGCCTGATGTCTGCAACAAACTAATGAATCCACGTTATGTTTGGTGTGAATAAAACAGTCCTGTACAGGATGGATACATTTCCTCAGTGTAGAAAAGTCACATGCTGATGTATTTTTCCCCTCAAATCTGAAACTGTGATGGAAAACATTATGCTCCAGTGGAGAATAGGAATGGTAACGTGTGAAAAAGATATTTTCTTTGTGTAAATATTGATGTACAAACTTAATTTGATGTAGTAATATTTCATGTCCCCCCCC
>VXCM01001336.1:89640-195656 GCA_014773175.1 Lucifuga dentata
CCCCCCCCCATCACCACTGAAGTATGTGGTGTCTATCTTTGGAAATCAATGTAAATGCTGTTAAAGGTTGTTGATAACCCTTGTTCGCAGCAAAAATTTAAAAAGAACTGACTGAAGTGTTGATTTGCCAAAGTGAAACATCTCAAACTTCGGTGGTGACGGTGATGTTACTGGAATTGATTCTACTTTTGAAGCAGAGACCAGTTGGTCAGAGCTCTGGTGGTTTTCTTTGGCTGCTAGAAATAGACAATGGACATTTGTTTCCTGAGTAATGACTGGAAGGCAGTAGCCTCCTCCATAACCAACCCATTTTAAAATGAACCAATTACAATCAATTGGGCTAATGGGTTTTGTTGGATGCATTATTACCTGCCAGTTATGCCCATAACATTTGAACATGTGTCCAACTTAGCTGCTAGTTATGGTTATGAATATTGTGGTTATATTATACCAACCACTAGAGGAGGTACGGTTGCCTTCCAGGTGCAGCTCATTTGCATCCATAATGCACATAGCTCTAATTTGGAGCTAACATGGGATGAATTGAGGATTTCTGAAATTATTGTTTTCAAGAAATTGGCGAATGTTTGTCAGTCACATGGTAGTTATAGAAAACTGGGACATATTAAATTAAGAACAGTAAGAAAAAGCTGTGTCCTGTTTTTTTTTTTTTTTTTTTTCCCCCCCCAATCTGTAAATACTTGATTGTTGTAATAAATTCATACAGGAAGTTTTACACCGTCTCTGTCTTGTTTTATGCTGATTTTATATTTAATTTATATCTAAAATGATGTAACACCTTAATTGAGCTGTGGCAATGAATACCATAGCTTTATTTGATCCATTAGTATAAGAGCTAATATGGACTGACTATGAGTGCTTCATAAAAGATTAAAGGTTTTAGTATTTTGACTGAAATTCCAACACTATCCATCTGAAGACTGTTACTGATCATGAAATGAACCTGAGGCACCTTTTCCCTCTCTTCTACTTTTTAAAAGAATCGCTAAGAAAATGCTTTTGGCCCAAATCAAAGCCAACTTCTCCTCGGACGAGGATATCTCTTCAGATGGAGAAACACAGGAAGATGAATCTGAGTTGGAAGGTGACGAAGTTAAAGAACAGAGAGAAGATAACAGCACAGATGAAAATGGTAAGTCATTCCTTTAACATGTAAGTTTCCTCTTGTGCAAAGTATTATAAGCACTTTCTTTTACAGAGTTCTTTTTCAGCTGTAGCCATATTTATCAGAATTATGTTTTTGTAATCTTATATGTTTCAGCAAAGGCTGTGGCTAGGGAGTTGGTTCTCTTTCCTAATTTCCAGGCAGCTTTGTTATATCTGGGTTATAGCAGGGGAATACAATGATCTCTGCAGTATAGGAGTTATTATTGAGGATGTCTGTGCTTCAGGTGAAGACTTGACCCTGGTGTCGGAGTCCTCTGACACCCAGTCTGCTGGGCCCAATTCCAGACACCATCTGCTCCGCCACAAACTCACCCTGGATGAGGGAAAATCAAGTGACAAGGCTGCAGCAGAAAAGGATGGAGAAGAGCTGGAAGGCAAGACCAGAACCAGAAGCAAACAGCTGTACAGTGAGAGTAAGACAAGCTCTTACATGACAAACTGTCCTGACCATTGAAGATCTGAACATTGAAGATCTACTTTTTTCTTCCTCCTTCTCCTAATGTCTGGTCTTCATTTATTTTGTAATAGATAGTGAAAGTGGTGACAATAGCAAAACAGGCCTGGATGACCTTGATATGAGCGAAGACATGAGTCAGTCGGAAAGTGAGACCGGTGAAAAGAGATTGGAAAGGTAATTAATCAGAATTGATCAAAGAAATCCAGTTTCCGCTGTGCTATAATTTTAAATTTCAATTCATGAAATGTCCATATAAGATTAATTCAGTTTAATCTACACTGATGTTACTGGATAGTTAGAAACTGATGCTGTTCATTGGTGGGAAAAGTACTCATACTTTATCAAAATCCCTTTCTAAAGTAAAACTATCAGTACCATAATGGAATAATACTGCATTGTACATCCCTGGATTAAAAGTTTTACTCACACAGAATTGTAATATGTGTTTCCATAAAATGTACTATGAATGATTCCTTTCAGTTTTGCATTATTGATGCAATACTACTCTAATGTACCTTTAAAAGGTAAAGTTAAAGGGCAGCGACATTATGCTTCAATCAGAGAATAGAACAGAACTCCTGTACATTGTACAATATTGCAGTCTAGTATCATGGATTTGCAGTAAATCCCATCTTTATGAAGCTTATTATCTTACGCTTGTGAGGTGAATTCAAATCTGCTCTGATATAATATTTGTTGTAGGATTATTGGATTGGATTGCATTAGATTATACCAGTGTCATTACCATTGTAAAATGAATGAGAAAGTTTAGTCTCTGTTCCCACTATGGAAACTTACTAATCAAGCCATGATGAAGCAATCACCACAAACCAATCACACTGGAACATTTAATATACAAAATTAAACATGGGTGTTACTGTAAATTGTCTGATTTAAATACATTATATAGATTTGTATAGATCTAAATGCAAAATAATTAATACTACTTTAGAAAAACATGACATTTAATTTATAATTAATTTAGATCAAACGCATTGTTGTACATCATGTTGGAAGGTTTAAACAATGCATCATATTTTTGAGCTCATTCTAGGCCTGTGTTTTGCTTGCAAAACCTGATTCTGCAAAGTAATAACAGTTGTCAAATACTTTTGATATAAATGCCTCTGCAAAGTACATTACAAAGTAAATATAAATGATCACCTCTGGTACTTTTTTCTTTCAGATGTAGATTATCCACCAAAGCGAGCAAATCGTCTCGTAGTTATCTACAGAAGAAAAAAGAGCCTCCCTGTATTTTGTTGTCTGACTCCAGCAGTGAAAAGGTATTTGATGGTGTTAGGAAGAACTGGTTTATCATTGTTATCTGAATCTCATTGTCTCTCTAACTTAAACTACTTTAACTTTGCTTCCCATACAGGGAAATTGAGGAAATTGATTTAAGTAGTCACACTGCTTGTTAAATGAACTGCTTTTTTTGTGTTGTATTTCAGCAGAGTGATCAAGAGGATGGGGATGATGAGACTGAAGAAATTAAAGGCACCCCCAAGGGAAGGAAAAAGATTCGAAAAATCATCGATGATGTGAATCTCCGTGCTGAGACCCAGAAAGCTCTGAGGGAGGAGAAGGAGCGATGTCAACGGTTGGCAAATAGGGAACAACAGATGGAGGACAGGAGAGAGGTGCTGTATATGCAAACAGGCCAAATATGGCAAAAACCTTCACTGCACATATGACCAGATTGTATATTCACATCATTGCTTCTGGGAACACATCTTAACTTGAGACAAAGTCAACGTATGCATAACTTTATTCATTTTGGGTGATCCGGGAGAGAGGGATGCAAAAATATGCAGAATATGTACAATAGATGCAGCAGCAGTAGTATCCCATTTCAGCTGCAGTTGATATCCCAGTCTAAATTATTTAGTTGAGCTGGACAAGATAAAATTGGATTTCTGGTACTAAATTCTGAGTTTGGGTATGATGAGGGGGCTCAAGTCTGGAATGTGATGCATGTTAAACGTGAAACACACAGTTGGAAAAAAATAATTGTTTGATGTTCACATTGGAGAACGTTTGCCTATGCATCAAATGACAGTGTATTTCTGTAGAAAATAAAAGCCCTTAATTCCTCCTCCTCCTTGAAGACCAAAAAATATATACTGTATATATATATATATATATGTTGGTATGAAATGAACAAATAGTGCAGCTATGATGCAGTTTAACAGCAGAAAGTTTCTCCTCCATTTTAAATATCAGTGATAGATATCAGGCTTTAATATCATTTCCTTAAATATGGGGTGAGGAGCTCATTTCTACACAGTTTTTTCATTGATGTTTACTAAAATCACTCAGGTTCCATAATAAAAGAGTTTCTTCATTTACTGCAGCCTCCTGAAAGGTAAAAATGACAGTCAAACTAAATATCTAATGCGTAATACTGTGCAGCCAGCAGCAAAACAGCCATTGCTAAAGTTAGTCCCTCATTAAACATTAAACACAGTACATATTTAGTTTTCTGTCATTTTTACCCTTCAGNAGTCCCTCATTAAACATTAAACACAGTACATATTTAGTTTTCTGTCATTTTTACCCTTCAGGAATTTTGGAAAATTAACAAGAAAACATATTTATATGTTTCTGATTAATGCAAGAACATTCTGCACTGTCATCATTTGACATTTCTGATTAATAAATATATATCTTCCAGGCACGACTGATTTCCATTTTCATGGGCGTCCTTGTTTTCCAGGTAATTGTTACAGAGGATGAGCTGTCTCAAGTGACATGTCCCATCACCACCAAGCTGGTCCTGGATCAGGATGACGTCACCAAGGAGCCTCTTGTTCAGGTGCACAGAAACCTGGTGACGAGCCTGAAGCCTCACCAGGTGGATGGTTAGTATGAGCTTTTCCTTCACGTGTGCACGATGCAGATGAGCCAACAGCAGTTACAGTTTACAGTTCTTTGCATTAGGCTTGCAGTTTATGAAATTGTATCTGTGGCGATGAAGTGAGAATAAATGTTATAAGCATTATAAGCAAAATTCTTGCGCTCGAAGGGAAAATATGCATGTTGCTTGAGCCTTAACAGGTATTTGCAAAGCTAACAGCTTTTGAAAGTGTTCGTTGTATTGCCATTTGTGTTACTGTGACATAAAGACTTGCTAACATTTGAATGAATCCTCTCACTGTAGCTAAAAATGTGCGTATGTGTGTGTGTGTGGGTTTGGTTTACCTCATTCTCTTTATGCCGTAACAGGCGTCCAGTTTATCTGGGACTGTTGTTTTGAGTCTGTTAAGAAGGCCAACTCTTCTCCCGGATCAGGCTGTATACTGGCACACTGCATGGGCCTGGGGAAGACGCTTCAGGTGCGGAAAAGATCCAGTTGCCGATATTGTACTTTGATTAGGTTTATCTTAAAGATAGATTAATATATTGATTTCCTGGTCTTGTGTTTTATTTTCCTGTCATTAATTTCCGCTTTTATATCTGTGCTATTTTCTAGGTAGTAACGATCCTCCACACAGTGCTGCTGGCTCAGAACCTGAAATTCAGAACAGCCCTGGTGGTGTGTCCACTAAACACAATCCTCAACTGGGTCAGTGAGTTCAAGAAATGGCAAGGCAACATGGGAGAGGATAAAGTCAAGGTATATAAAGACAGTAAAATGTGTTGCAGCGTAATTGTAGAATCTAGATTATTTTGTTGACCTCACGCTTTGCTTAATATGTATAGACATACAGAATTACACACGGTTATGTTTATAGGTTACAGAATTGACCACAATAAAGCAACCTCTCGAACGCCTCAGAACTCTGCAAAAGTGGCACAGGGACGGAGGCGTCATGATTATGGGATATGAAATGTATCGCAACCTCTCACTGGGCCACAAAGTCCACAATCAGCAGTGGAAGATGGAGTTTAAGGGATTACTGGTGGAGCCAGGTAAGTAAATTTATACTGCTGATACTATTGGAACGCTTTTATTACTTCATTTCTGATACATTTATACTCTTCAGGTCCAGACTTGGTGGTTTGCGATGAAGGTCACATTCTGAGGAATGAAGCATCAAATATCTCCAAAGCTATGAGTGCCATCAAGACCCGGCGGAGAGTGGTGTTGACCGGAACGCCTCTGCAGAACAACCTGGTTGAGTGTAAGTCTGCAACGCTGGACTGCATTAAACTCATATAAGGGATACAGAATACAATGTAAATAGTACATAAATGTTTATGTAGCATTAGAAGGGTATGATAATGATATGTATTGCTTAGAGTTGGCAAGAGTTAAAGGACCATACTACCCATTTTGCATGTTTGAGCCTAATATATTCAATTTTCATACACGTAACGTTACTGACAATCATTTCCCAAAGCATACTACTGGAATGGTGAGTTAAAAACATTTTTTTTTCCTCCTTCCAGACCGCCATTGGTTTCAGTTCATTCTGGTACGCTATTAAAATCTACTTGTTGATACTTGAAACGTTCTTGGGATAGGTAATCCATCATTGCAAACAAGACATGTATTCAGGTTTTTTTAGAAGTTATGTAATTTTAGCTTTTAAATGCAATAAAAAGCGCAGAGTGAATGTATGTCTCCACCAGGGAATATAGTCCCAAAAGAAGATCTGCGTTTATCAAAAATTTAAACGACCATGACTTCATAAGGTTGTGTAACTATTAGCAGGCAAAACATTGATTTTTAAGATGGGTATATCGCTTGAATATTTGATTTTGAAAGATTAAAAGATTTTCCAAAATATCAGGAAAGCTGAAATACGGTTTTATCCTTTGGAAAATGGTTGTCAGTAACGTCAGATGTATGGAAATTGAACATATTAGGCTCAAACATGCAAGGGTGGTAATGGCCTGATAAGTGTAAACATGATTTTTTTTTTAACGCAAATCTTTATATTAATAAAAAGGTATTTTGCTCTCACAGACCACTGCATGGTGAATTTTATCAAGGAGAACCTGCTGGGCTCTCTGGGCGAGTTTAGAAATCGTTTCATCAACCCCGTGCAGAACGGCCAGTGTGCTGACTCCACCCCAAGAGATGTCCGAATCATGAAGAAACGCGCCCACGTCCTTTATGCTATGTTGGCTGGATGTGTACAGGTTAAAAAATTTTTACTTCCAGTTGTGGTAATTCAGTCTGTATATGTACACATATTGTTTTATATTCCAGTTCCCGTAGATCTGTCTCTCTTTTCTTTTTTCTATTTTTACTCTGTTAGTGATGAAATTAACCAGTAGTGTTTTATCACAGAGTCTGAAGTAGCAGAAGACAAAATCACCTGGAATAATAAACATTAGTTTAATTTGAATGCGTGGCATGTAGTCCAACATAGGTGAGTTGTGTTTTGTGTTTTTTTCCTTTCTTATAGAGGAGAGATTACTCAGTGTTGACAGAGTTCCTGCCTCCCAAACACGAGTACGTGCTGGCAGTGAGGATCACGCCGCTTCAGTATAAATTGTACCGCTACTACCTGGACCACATCACTCGTAAGGAAGAAGGATCACTTTCTTTAAGAAATGTAGAGATAAATATAAAGAAAATCAAGCTAGGATGTTTGATATATTTTTCATCAGCAGATTGCAGGTGAACAGAAATCTGAGGCGGGTTTACTTTTCCAGGTATACAATCTGTGAATGATGGAGCAAAGTTGAAGACTGGAGCAAACCTCTTCAAGGATTTTCAGGTCCTCGGCCGAATTTGGACGCATCCCTGGTGCCTTCATCTCAGTTACATAAGCAAAGAAAACAAGGTCAAATATGACCCTGAATGCAACATGTGCCATTTCTGTTTGACTTAATTTTAGTGTTAAATAACATTCAGTTGGGTTTTTTTTTTACAGGGATATTTTGACAAAAGGAAGCAAGTTAAAGCTGCAGCACTTTTCAGAAGTGAATCCACTGTGACCGACAGGTATGATGGCATAATATACCCAATCAAAATCAAGTATTCAGACTGTGAAACATTATATGTAACTTTGAAAGCCCAAAGAAAACAGATCACATCTAAGCTTAGTTTTAAATTTAATAGAAAGCGGTTTCAACACATGCACATTTCTGCTGTTTAAGTAGTTTGATCCAGTAAACTTGCAACTTTGTAGATTGGTGGTTTTCAATGTTGCTTCACAGCAAGAAAGTTTTGGGTTTGAACTCAAGCCAGCCAGCCATGCTCATTCTGTGTGGAGTTTACATGTTCTCTGTGTATCTGCTGAATTCAAAAGTATCCATAAGTGCAAACTTTGAGTAGGTTGCACCCTACCTCATGCTAAATGAATGCTGGGATAGGTTTCCATTCCCTATGACACTGTAGGATATGCAGGTATAAAAAAAAAAGATGAGTGGATGGATGTTTGAATAAAAACTCATTGCTTAAAAAAAAAAACTCATTGCTTTGCAAAAACGAGGTACTGTGGAACAGNGAATAAAAACTCATTGCTTAAAAAAAAAAACTCATTGCTTTGCAAAAACGAGGTACTGTGGAACAGATTCATTGGGGAGGGGGGGGAATAACAAAACCAGAGGTCTTCTCCCTATTTTCCCTCCGTGATGTCTCTTCTGTTCCTGTAGTGGACTGAGAGAGAACAAAGGACAAGAAGTGAACAAAGAGGACAACAGCAAAGACCAACAAGGCATTCCAGCAGCAGAAGGTACCAAAACTCCAGTTTTCAGTGATTCAGTCTGCATCTTACAGAGTAACTTCTGTGTAACTGAGTAACATAATTAACTCTGTGCAGGAAAGAAAACGACCATCAGCTTGAGACCTGTCAGCTCAGACGAACACTGGTACAAGAGCCTGCTGTCTGACAGTGATGCCAAAATCCTGGAGCACTCTGGGAAGATGGTTCTCTTATTTGAGATCCTCAGAATGGCTGAAGAACTGGAGGAGAAAGTGTATGTTCTAAAGCAACTCTAAACGCAGAAATTCCATGTTTAAAAAAAATATATATTTAGTCACATCCAAATAATGTGTTTTTTTAATTGTTACTGCAGGCTTGTGTTCAGTCAGTCCTTGATCTCGTTAGACCTCATTGAGGATTTCCTTGAAGCGTCTCATCATGCCAGAATGAACAGAAATTCATCAATATACAAAGGTATAAGTTCATTTCATTAATATGTTGACAAAATGTCTTCCTTGGCAATAATATATTTATTTTTGTGCTTTCTAACATTGTAGGCACTGGAAGCTGGATTAAAAACGTGGACTATTATCGTCTTGATGGTTCCACCAGTGCAACGTTGAGAATGAGATGGGCAGAAGAGTTCAATAACGATGCCAATGTCCGGTACATATGATTGTTCTATCTTGATTAGAGTGGATACAGTAATGTCAAAGTTTCTGGTTAAAAATTGGTCTGAGGCAGAAGGTTTAACAGCATGGTGGTACGAAGTTTCCTCTGTGATTGTATTTTATTTATCTTCCATCCCCAGAGGTCGGTTGTTTCTCATCTCAACAAGAGCCGGGTCACTCGGCATCAACCTCGTGGCCTCCAACCGAGTTGTTATCTTTGATGCCTCGTGGAATCCATCCTACGACATACAGAGCATATACAGGGTGTACCGCTTCGGTCAGCAGAAGCAGGTGTTTGTGTATCGTTTCTTGGCTCAGGTGAGCTCACCAGCATAAATTCTCCAAGACTTCCTAAAACAGGCTGAGATTAAGATGAGAGAAGTGTGTGACTGACTGCTTTTAGCCAGTCCTGTCACTGATTGATACATTGATTACTGCAGGAAAAATTCATTTCAATATTCCACTTTTGTTATTATATTTTCATCTCAAGGGCACCATGGAGGAGAAGATCTATGACCGGCAGGTGACGAAGCAGTCTCTGTCGTTTCGAGTGGTGGATCAGCAACAGATTGAGAGACACTTCACCCTTTTTGAACTGACTGAGCTTTACACATTTGAACCAGACCTGCTGGACGACCCAACCTCTAAGAAAAGCAAGAGAACCACCTCTGTTTTACCAAAGGTGACATTTATTTCCACATTTCTCCTCAATGCCGCCATGACTCCTTCTGTTATCACACCCAGCTGTGAATTTGCAGCATGTGGTGACCTGTAGTGTTTCTCTTTCTCAGGATACAGTCCTGGCAGAGCTGCTGCAAAGCTGCAAAGAACAAATCGTATCTTATCATGAGCACGAGTCTCTGCTGGACCATAAACAAGAGGAGGAGCTCAGCGAGGCAGAACAAAAAGCCGCCTGGGCCGAGTACGAGGCGGAGGTAAAGAGCTGCACGCCGTATTTATGATTTCTTTATGTAATGTATTTATTTAGCATGAAAGATATTCTCACAGTATTTTACTCTGCATCACTTACCCCTCATTTAAACACATCTCTTTATAACTACACATTTTTCCTCAGTCAAGCACGGCCAGCCCACTAGTTTCCTCCAACCAGATCAACTTGAACAACCAAAGCAATGAAGAGCTTCTGGTACATGAGATTTTCTTAGAACCGATACTCCAGCGTACTTCCAGTGTTTGCGTTTTAAGTGACCTCACATGACAAATATCTTTACAGAAATTGCTAAACAAGAGTCGAGCCAACGTGTCGTCGGCCTTTCTGTCGCTACAGACAATGAAAACGCACAGCATCGAAGACTACATATTGCGAGTGGTGAGTGATCTCAAGCGTCCGTTCTGATGTAAAGCACGTGCTTAAAATTTAAGTGATGAAACTATTTGGGAAAAAAAAGAAGCTAAGCTAATGCCTGATAGCATGTTTATTTTTAATATACTGTATATATATGTGTGATATGATGTTACACTGCATCTTAGTTATACATATTCTGCTGCATTGAGGTGTTGGTGAAGCTATGCTGTAGGCACCCACAGCACAGATATATGCTGTATGCATACATACGACAAGTTTAAAGGACCATACCAGTGATTTTGCATGTTTGAGCCCAATAAATATTGCCTATATACATGGTACGTTACTGCCAACCAGTTTTCAAGACATAAAACTGTGGTTTAGTTTTCAAAATCCCCTCATCTTTCAAAATCAAATGTTCAGGTGTTACACCCACATTAAAATTCATTGTTTCACCTGATAACACGTACGTCCATCTGTAGAAGAATTTTTAATTTCTCGGTAAAAGCTATCTTCTCCTGGGACTATATTCCCTGGCAGAGATACATTTTCTTCCATGTATCTCTGTGTTGGATCAGTTAAACTAAGTAACTCTGACAAAAAATTATAATGTGGTTCACTGTGAGAGATTTATCTTAAGCACATTTTAAGTCTCTACATTTTTACAGTGCACTGAAATGAAAAGTAGCATGTTTAGTAGTATGTGTTGGAAAATGGTTGGCAGTAATCTAATGTGTGTGTTGTATTTATTGGGCTCAAATAGGGAAAAATCACCAGCATGGTCCTTCAAGGTGAAAACATTAAATGCCTTAGGAAGGTATTTGGCCGCCAAGAGCCACAAGAACAGATTGATCGCATCTTGGCATAGATTGTACAAGTCTCTGGAGTCTCTCATTCTCTGGCCTGTTACTTGAAAGAGATCATTTTATCTCATGCACAAAACAGGCCAGACATTGACGTTACATTGTTTTTTCTTTCTTTATTTCCAGCGACAGCAGTACCCTCATTTGTTGGAGGTTGAGCTCAAGAGCAAGGCTGAGATTTGGAAACGCTGCGACGAAAAGGAGAAGGAACGTAGAAAAGCCTTTTATCGAGATGTTCTTGCACAACAACAAAAAGTAAGCCCTCACATCTGGTGTTTTTTTTTTTTTTTTTTANTTTTTTTTTTTTTTTTTTAATGTGTGTGAGTGTGTCTGCACAGGTGTACGTGCACACTAACAGCCTCATGTTTTCACCCTTACGCAGCTCACACTAAACATTCAGGCCTTACTGAACAGCCGAAGGAACCAGGAGATGCAGATGACTACGACCACTGTGAATCAGCTATGATGGACATGGAGAGATCATGATGTATAAAAGAAAGTGATGCTTCTGTTCTTCATCACAACGAAGGGGACCATATTTCTTCATGCCACCACGTGTAGAATTGAATGTACGTAACAAGCGTGTGGACTGCGCTTCCACAACACAACAGCAGTTTAATTACTTTAGATTTTTATTGCTACAGTCACTAATAATGTTAAGTTGAACTATTTCCCGCATTGTTTTGCACTTTTAGAAATGTACTTTGTAGAAATGTACTGTAACTTTGACCAATCTGTAGGTATGCCTTTATTTTTAATATCAAATCAATTGATATCATTTATACCAGCCAGTGCTTTGGAATGCTTTCCAAACATTGAATCATAACATATTCATGCCTTACTATTTTACCTTAACATGCTTTGCTGCTGGGTTATGTTTTTAAAGTGTTTGTTTTTGTTTATTTACAAGTTTTTTTTTAATGTCTGTAATAAATGTGCAAAATACCTGACATTGGTAGTTCTACTTTTGTTCATTTGTATCATCACCCAGATCCAGGACTTTAAAGTTAAAATATTCAAACTAAACAGTTTTTCATTGTAAAGCAAAGACACGTTAGACATAATGTAAAATAGCTGTTTAGTCATTTGACCTGATCCATAAGGTCACACAGGCTAACAAACTGTAGCAACATGTTGAGCTACATGCATATATAGCTGCATATCTGAAGTGGCTTTAGATTGCACAATTCCTTATGAAGTAATTTTGTTATTGTTTGAAAAGAAATCTTTCAAATATGTAACAACTGAAAAAACAAAACCCATTTCTTCTACTAATCTGGCGTAACAGCATGTAGATTTAGCATAGATCACAACTCTTACAGGTAAAATCAAATCACAACATTCAGATATTTGAAAGCCTTTACTAACTATTCATTTTTTATGTGAAATTTATTTATAAAAAACAAATTATCTGTAAACGAAAAACTTATCTGTAATCTAAAATAGATTTAAGAATTAAAATTACTGCCCCTGTGGGTATTTGTTGAAATAATTATGTTAAACATTTACCTTCTCAATCATTATAAGTGCCTCCACTTCTATGATGCTACCCTTTCTGAAAGCTCTATTTTTTCTTCTGATCCACACCCTAGCTCTCATTGCAGCCCATCTCAAACTCCACACTCACACACCTAATTCCCCAAATAAAGTCAAAAACTGACATTTCTACAAATCTCCAACCTGCCTCCACAGGGCAGAGCTTAGACTCATCTCTTTTACTGTAGTTGTGAATTTAAGTCAGAGGATTTGAGCTTTTTCCTCTCACAAGCCTCTTCAACTGCCTTGTCCTATGGCGCTAAGCTAAATAGCATTAACTTGACAAGATAAACCACATGCTGTGACTTTTACCACAATACCAGATCTGACCTAAGATGTCATTGCTGTCTCCCAAACTGTTTTTTTCCCCTAAATCTACCACATTTTTCTAATCCCTTCAAGTTGTCCCACTTCATGCCTCTTCATAAGTTTGAGACCAAGACTTTTCACCCTCATGAACAAAGCAAATATTCAATGCTGTCTCTTTGCCTCAAGTGAATTTATTCTGTCACTTCCTTTCAATGGCTGCTACTAAACACTTTAAAAACTTGATTGTGCAGAATCATTGGGAAAGACTTGTTTTACACCCTGTTAGAAGGTGCTAAAGTGAAGCTACGCTGGAGCAAAGAGCAGGTGCATCTTCACCTTTACTGTGTTGGTGTTCCACAGAATGTCAAGAACCAACAGTTTACATCTCCCTCCCCAGCAGAAATAGCAGCTGTTCAGTCACTGAGGTGTTTCTTGCAGAAAAAGACTTCACAGTCATTTATTAGTTAATTACTGAAAATGAACCAGCTGCAGCAGCAGAAATACACTTCAAGGTTTCCTTCAGGCTCCTCATCAGCTGACACAGTCAAGCCAGGATCACGTGCACCTCTAAGGATGACTAAACACGTGGTACATCTGCTATAAAGTAATAATTATATCATCTATTTAGTTTTATTGTGCAACATGAGTTCTCCACGAGAGTTTTCACAGGAATGTAACGTTCTTTGTGCATGCCTACAGCAGTTTTGAACAGATTTGGCTATCTTACACACATTAACAACTGTATCACCATGCTTCAACCAATACCATAAAAGTGTGTTAAAAATAGACAATACTGTCTATGTCCAAGAAAAAAAATGTCCACGACACCTACAGTTATGCTTAACTCTGACATTTCTATCCTTGTAGATGAAGTCAAGAAATGTTCATTTTATGTTGTCCAGGATCAAATATTCATGCATAAATATGGATAATTCTTTTAAGGTAAAATCAAGTCAATTTAAGTTCAAACAATGGAAAACTTGTAACACTACATGAATCTCGTAGCTAAAGGCAAACCAGATATTGCCTATGAACTAAAATGTTTGAAGTCCACTGAAGGCAACGCATAAAACACAGAACATGTACAGCTTCAAAGATACTTGAAGATTTAGTTAGAAATGGCATTTAATTGCCAAATCAGATGATGAAATTTATTCATTTTTACTACTTGGTTATTTTCTTTCAGGGTTATGGGGGTGGGGTTCTATCCCTGCATGCATTTGGCAAAACCATCACAGCATTAAGATGTACATAAACTATCAACCACACTCATCTATTGAATTTTTGTTTTAGTCACCTGGCCTAAACTTGCCTGAGGAGTTGGAGGTATGTGCACAAACTACACCAGAACTAAACAAAAGATCCATTGTTAAGTGACTTATTCCCCCTCACCCCATTCCACAGTGGAATGCGTTTTTCTGAAGAAACGATTAGAAACATGAAAGATCTCATAATGCCATTTATATGTTAAAAACAACACAGAACATTAAGCTGGTAAAGGATTAAAAATAAAATATTTACAGACTGACGTAACACTCAGGTACTGCTAAGTTTACATCCACGTGGTGTAAAATAGCAAAATAAAAAAATGCTACACACAGACAAAATCATCTTTAAGTTTCTTAATAAAACTTTGGTAAATAAAAAAATATTAATTTGTCACTAGCTCCGTTACCTTCACAGTGATGCTCCAGAAAGCCTGATCCTCCAGGAGAGGTTTTAGTCCCTTAGTAGAAGTTTTTATAAACCCATCACTCATGCTTGCCGCATGATGTGTGTCTTAGGCCGTGCATAGTTATAAAAATAAAGCCTTTGGCTCTGATCTGAGCAGCAGGTTGTGCGGCTGTAGTTAGTGTCCTGTGTCCAGATCCCTCATATATTCCTGAAGCGCCTGCAGCCTGGCATCAATCTCCGACAGCTCAGCACCCGTGTCTATGGAGCTTTCTGGATAGGTTGGAGATACAAATTGATAATTGTGTCCTGCATGGTGGCTGAAATTTTGTTCAAATCAAATTTTAAAATCAATTTAATCCAGAAAAAAATCTAAAAGACTTGTCAAACATTACCTTTGTTTTTTAGTCTGTATGTGGGAGTGCTGCATAATGGCTTGGTAGTGAAAAGGCCTCCTCTAGACTACAAACAGATACAAAAAATAAATAAATAAATAAAATAATCATACATTAAAGAACCGTACTGCTGGTTTCACATGTTTCAGCCCAATTAATACAACCCACATACATGCCAACCATAGTATTTATTGGGCTCAAACATGCAAAATCACTGATATGGTCCTTTAAATATACAAACAAAACTGAAAAATGATCAGTGAACCAGAGTTACATTGATAACCATATCACTTACCGCACTGGCTCCATTGTAAGTTGATTTTCTTCCTCTGCAAAGAAAAAATAAAACATTTAAAAAAAAGTTAACAGACACAGCCGAGGTTAAAAAAGTAACCGTAGTGATCGTCAAACAGGAAGTAATTCACCTGAGCAGAGCTTTTGCCATTTCATCCATGTCCACCAAGGAGCCTTCAGAGGAGTTCCTGCTCCTCCTTTGCTCCAAAGACAGGCTTTTGCCTCTGCTGCCAGACCGAGTGTGAGGATAGATCTCTCTCGAACGCGAGCGCCCCCTCTCAGGGACGATGGGTGATGTCATTATCTCCCTCCTAACCTTCCTTTGTCTTATAGGAGAAAAAATGTTAAGTCATCAGAAATTCAAATGCTAATGACCTGAAAGCAAAAAAAAAAAAAAAANAAAAAAAAAAAAAAAGAAAAAAGAAACCAACTTTTTGAGTTCTGCTTCTTTCTGTCTGCGCTGTCTGTCCTGGATGTAAGCGGTTGGGTCAAAGCGTGGTGTCCGTGATCCTGAAAGATTACAGACGGGAATATTAACGTCTAAATGCATTAAAGGACCATACCATCCATTTTGCATGTTTGAGCCTAATATATTCAATTTTCATACACGTANTAAAGGACCATACCATCCATTTTGCATGTTTGAGCCTAATATATTCAATTTTCATACACGTAAGGTCACTGACAATCATTTCCCAAACCGTATTTCCAAAATATTTCAGCTTTCCTGATATTTTGCAAAATCTCTTAATCTTTCAAAATCAAATATTCAAGTGAAACACCCACCTTAAAAAAAATTGATGTTTTGTCTGCTAATAGTTATGCACCCTTATGAAGTCACAGTCATTAAAATTTTTCAATAAACGCAGGTCTTGTTTTGGGACTATATTCCCCAGTGGAGACATACATTCACTCCNAATTTTTCAATAAACGCAGGTCTTGTTTTGGGACTATATTCCCCAGTGGAGACATACATTCACTCCATACTTATTGCTCTTAAACGCTAAAATTACAAAACCTCGAAAAAAACCTGAGTACACGTGTTGTTCACGATGATGGATTACCCATCCCAAGAACGTTTCAAGTATCAACAAGTTGATTTTAATAGTGTACCAGAATGAACTGAAACCAATGGATGTCTGGAAGGTAGGAAAAAAAATTAGTTTAACTCACCATTCCAATAGTATGCTTTGGGAAATGATTGTCAGCAATGTTACGTGTATGAAAATTGAATATGTTTGGGTCAAACACGCAAAATGGGTGGTATGGTCCTTTAAAACTCAACTTTACTGGTGGGATTCTAAACATTTTCCCAAAAAAGATTTGAATCTGAAAGAAGAGTCATGATGAAGCCGCTGTGCTCGGTAATGTAATCCTCAGCGTTGGTACCTGTGGGAGACGGAGACGGCCGCATCAAGCGAGCGCGCGGTCCTGAGGAGTCTGCTCTCCTCCCTCTCTCCTCTGACCTTTGCCCTCTGTTCTCCATCCTTTCTCTGGATCCTGAGCGAGCCCGGAGTGAACCGGATCCAGACCTTCTCTCGCGGGACAGCGAGCGGTAGATTTCCCTGTCGGCCCGAGAACCGACGCGACTGGATTGAACCGGAGTCACTCTGCTGCGGAACACAGGAAGGTGAAGTGCGCTAAGCAGGTAACTCAGACTGAGGAATATTTTGAGACTACACAGACATTTCAAAGAAAGACAAAGAATATAAAGATATAGCGCACACTTAGATCGTCTCACCCTCTCCGCAGTAACACCAGCTCGTTGGTGAGGCTCTTGACACGAATTCGGAGAGCAGACTCTGACGCCCTGAGCTCCTCCAACTAGCCAGAACAGAAAATAACATTACAAATCACCTGAATAACAAAGGAAGCATCCACCACAAATCTACTTCTGTCCAAGTTTATTTAGACCAAGAAGCAGAAATGCTCCACCTGCTCCATCAGGACTCGCTGCTCCTGGCTTCTCTTGGATGCTGATCGCTGGCTTTTGGCTCTCTCCTTCAGAAGCTGCTCTTCCAACGTTCTCACCACGCCTCTGACCCTCCAGTCTTCTCTTCCTGGTGAGGAGCCGCATCCACCAATCTGCAGCTGCTCCAAAACCTTGGCCATGGCATCCTTCTCCTCTTTCACCAGAGCCAGCCTTGAAAACAGCAGGAGACATTCAAAAAAAATAAATAAATAAAAGCCCCGTATCTCCTCATAATCATGGTCAGGGTGCTAAAGATAAATGCAACCTACTCTGCACGCAGCCGCCGTATTTCTAGTTCTGCAGATTTGTTAACTCCACGCGAGGTGAGAGAGCTGAGCTCGGTCCTGAGGGCTCTGATCTCCCTCTGCAGGGCTGCTGGATCAGGCTTCCCCACATAGGGCAGCGGCAAGGGGTAGTGAATCCTAAAAAACAAAACACCGTCAGCACCCCAGCTACTGCCAATTACACACATAAGATATCAAGAAACAAACCACCTGTCTGAACATGTGACTATGTATGTCAGGTGTGCCACAGAGAGACACGGACCTGTCAAACTCCACAGTGTAGATGAGGATCAGGTATCTTTTGGCGGTGAGAGCAGATGATTGCTGAGGACGAGGACGACTAACCACGCCTGCTTTTCTGTTACGCAGCAGCTCCAGGTCAGCGTAGCTCAAAAGATCCAGTGTGACAGAATCGCTCGTCTGCGAAAAAAAAAGCTCATGTTTACTATGCAAATCAAAAGTGAAATAGACTTTAGGCATCAGATTGGTGATATGACAATCACAACGATTACAAGAGGGAAAGCTTGACTTTGTTGCCCTGTACCTAATGCCACTTTTAGTGGATTTTAAAGGAACATACTGGCTGTTTTGCTTGTTTGAGCCTAATACATTCCAATTTTCATATGTGACATTACTAACAACCATTGCCCAAAGGATAAAACCATATTTCAGCTTTCCTGATATTTTGCAAAATCTCTTAATCCTTCAAAAGCAAATATTCAAGCGGTACACCCACCTTAAAAAATCGATGTTTCACCTGCTAATAATTACACAGCCTTATGAAGTCACGGCCGTTTAAATTTTGCGATAAATGCAAGTCTTCTTTTGAGACTATATTGTTTTTAACTGCGCTTAAACACTAAAATTACATAACTTTGAAAAAACCTGAATATACGTCTTGTTCACAATGATTGATTACCTATCCCAAGAACATTTCAAGTATTAACAAGTTAATTTTAATTGCATACCAGAATGAAATGAAACCAATAGCAGTCTGGAAGGTAGGATCAATTTTTTTAATTCATCATTCCAGTAGTATGCTTTGGGAAATGATTGTCAGTAACACTACATGTAAGAAAATTGAATATATTAGGCTCAAACATGCAAAATGGCTGGTATGGGGTCCTCTAAGGACCATAATAGTTAGTGCTTTTGCATGTAAGACTTGAATGTTGCTTGAAAAAAGTACTCTAACAGTGACAAACTGTCAATACTTTTCATTCAGTATTTTATTGTCGCATGGCAAAACAGACATCCTTGTTTATTTTTTGCCTTCTGGATTTTCCATTGTCATCATCTTTATCAGCCTTTTAGCCAACTCACCATCACATTCAGCATTATAAGACATTCAGACACAATGTAAAACAATTTTTCATCTTTGCACTGATTTAATCCATGTATTTGGAATCTATTTCTTTTACAGCCACAAATTAAAAATACATACCTGTTTAATAGCAGATTCCAACATGCTACAAAAAATAGGAAACTGCTTGAAGTTGCCAGTCTTGCGGGTGAGGTCCTCAATGTCTACAGAAGAATTTAAATGTTAAGAGTCTATTTGTACCTGTGATAACATTAAATCTATCATAATCAAGTGATACTTACATGATGGATCAAACTCTCCCCTCCACCGATCTGCTGTCTGAGAGTGTGAGATTTCAACAATCAGCAAACCTTCTTCCACTTCCATCCTCACAGCAAACTCCACACCTCGGAAGACAATATCCACCACTTCAGAGCCCACCTCCATCGCTCTGGGTCTCAGTAGGAGAAATAAATTATTATTAAAAACTGCTATCTAGAATCTGCTCACTCCTCTGTTAAAGCAAGAACAGTTAGGTAATAATTTAATGAACTTTTGTTTGATCAATTACCATACCATATAGTATTCAGAATTGAAACCAAGATACACTTCATGATTTAAAGCCCTATAATATGGATTTACTTAGTTTCCTCCATTTTATAACACTGTAACCAAAAAAAGTATTGTAAACAAATTTCAAGACATAATTTGTCAATATTTTTGACACTTCAGATCATCCTAAATAACTGAAATAAAGCATTATGCATCTTACAATTGGCTTCATATTTACATAAAATAAAACAATTATAGTGTGTTAGAAAAGACCAAAAGGGGCAGCAACGTCAAATAGGTTTTTGTCTGTTTCTCAAGCCTGGAGAAGACTCCCATCACATCTTTTACCCCCCCTCAGCCTGAGCCAATATCAAACATGCTCGTCTTTGCAGATGAAATCTGGATAAATCTGAACATGATCCTGAAATCTGAGGTAGTAAATAACCAATATCTAAAAGAAAATTACTGACATCTCTTGTAGTCAATCGTTAAATGAGTGAGGCAGAGATATTTAAAAAAAATAGTCAAGACTCTCACAATATGACGTTATTATTATAAAACAATAAAATGTGTCTGTTAACTTTAATATTATTTTATAGTTATTATTGTGGGACAAACTAACACCACCTCATACAGTGTGCCTTCACCAAAACACACCGCTGGGGGCGATAGGGAGCACACCAAGTCCATTTCAAAAATCATCATCATTTTACAAAAAAAGTCCCAATTGGTGAGTCATATTATCATCCCAAGTCTTTGGAAAAAGTCCTAAGTTATGTTTTATGAGATAAGTTTTAAGTTGTATGTGTTTGCAAGAAAGACGTTAAAATTCTGCTGAATTTCTTAATGTTGACTTCACTTTCTCCCGTGCAGAGAACGAAGCTGTGTTCCTCAACTTTAACAGTGCACAGAAAACATTTTTATTGTTACTATATTTATTGTGTATATATTGTATGTTTATCTCGCTTGTCAAATTACTGTTAAAGGGTAAACTGCAGAAATAAGCTAACATCGCCATCTATTCAGCTCTGTCAATATAAGTAAACTAGCGAGAGTTCTCTGTGTTAGCGCTTTGGTTAGGGTAACTTCTATCTGTGCAACAGCTACGATTAGTTAACATACATTAGTTAAATCATGCCGGATAACGCAACTGGCAGCTAACATACATATTAAGTGTGAATAAACGTGAAAACAACGCTACATTAACGATACCTCTGGACGCAGTGGTGATCCTGATTGAATATAACCTGTCAAAGACTAGCTAGTCGTTAGCATAACATCGTTGTAGTCGCTGATTAAACCTCCACTGAGTCCAAAAAAACAGAAAACACAACAGCGATACATGCAGACCGGAGCGGTATAACAACCGGGAACCGTTAAATTCTTCTTCTCGTCTTCCTTCTGTCCCTATGCTTCCTCTTCCTCTCCTAAATTTGACGTAGGTCGATGCAAAGCTTCACTGCCCTCTACAGGTAAGAGTTAGGTATTGCCTCCACAGGACAACAGTATACATGATAAATACAAAGCATCTTAAATCCAGCATAATCCTTTATTTATGTCTTTGTAAACAATAGTCTGCAGTGAGAGTCTTCAGAGGCCGGCCATCGCTGACCTGCAGGATGATCTAACTGGAGGAGAGACCGAGCATCCTGCGGGAGAGGATTATAAATCTGAAAGAGCAGATAGTCCAAACCTGTAAGAAGTTTAGGAGGTCTTCACTTATGAACAGATAATCTGACTTTGTGTTTGTGTTTTTCTACGCTTCAGTTTCCTTTTTTTTATATGACCCACGGAGTCATATCATATCCAGTATATGACATGACATGACATGACATGATATGACATGACATGACATGACATGAGAAAAAAATAAAGCACCTGGAAGAAACCACATAGACATGGAAAGAACAGGAAAGTTCCATACAGAAACAGCCTAGTAGGCTTTATGGGCTTAAACCCAGGAAATGCTTGCTGTGGGGTGACAGACACATAATGAACATTTTTAATAGCATTAAAAATGAGGTAAAAATCTAATAATTTCATATCAATCAACAAATCAATCATGTTTTACATTTTATCATAATGTCCACATCTCACTGTGTAGTTAAATGGTTTTAACAATTTTCTGTACAAAACAAGTGCTTGATGAAGATGTGCAAGATCAGGGCTAACCCCCTCTTTTGCACATCTTCACTCACTCTTGATGAATGGCTGTTTCCAGGGAGATGTTCACTTCTAAAGGACAAAAAAAGTATACTTTGACTGAAGTCTAAGGTCCTGTCTGTATAAAAAGACAGAAAAACAGTCAACTGAGGAGTGTCGTCAAGAGGTGTGCGTGTGTGTGTGTGTGTGTGTGTGTGTGTGTGTGTGTGTGTGCTCAAGAGTGACTGTCTCAGGTGTTTGGTCTTCTTATGCAAGGCTTCACATGGAAAAAACAAAAAAGCTTCAGGACTTCATCTCTACTTCCTACAACAACCAAGAAACTTCAGCAGTGGCTGCGTGGCTGGACATGCAGGTTTGTTCATGTGACTGAAAAACATATGAATTGTTGCGTTTATTTTGCCAAACATATTGCTCACTTTTTTCTGACCCCTTGCTCCTCTTCACAGGAAGCTTCCATGATGGAGAAAATGGAGTGTGAGGGTGAGCAACAATGCTGTCAGGAGCTGATGGAGGACATTTTGAAGCCCTTTGAAGCCTGCCATGCTGTGGTGCAATGAGAGGAGACATGACAACAACATGATGGATAACCTGTGACCCTTTTCTTCTTCCCAGCAATAACGGACTGCAAGATGAGCAGCCGGTGAGTTTATTTTTTGGTGTGGACTATGAAAGAGTTCATGAGAGTTTGTCCCTTCACTAAGTGTAACAAAACTCAAACAGGAAATAGTAGAGTCAGTGGAGAAGGTATTCCTTAAGGGACAAGGTTTGGATGTAAGAATTTTCAGGGAGATTATAATCGTTCATTTTGTAATAATTAAGAAATTAACATGTTTTAGAATGAAATTTACTCCTCAGTTATATCACTGAGACATGTTCCTCTGTGAAGCTTTGTTTAAAGTTGAATACTATTTAGATATGAGTGACTATCTCACCGTCCAATTAAAATAAGTCAGCGAGGCATCCGTCTTTGCAGTACATGCCCAATATGTATTGAGGTGTTAATAAAAAAGAAAGACTTGTGTGATTACAGTAAGAACACTGAAAACTATGTTTGAGTTACCAAGTAAATTCCATCCAGCACGTGTTATAAATTTGATTTAACATTAAAGTTTGATCTTTGATGATGAGAAAAACAAGGAAACTTGTTAAAAATTGACACGTTAAAACACAAAGTCCAGCTCATACACCAAAACACTTTTTTAAAAAAGTAATTTTATTGACAATTGTTGCTTGGTGTAAAGTTGCTTGTGTAGGAAAACCTACAACTCATTAGTGACTGTTGTGTTCAAAAGTTCAACACCTGATGTGGGGCTTACTGGTGAGATAAAGGCAGATGTGCTCTCTGTCTTCCACACCTGTCTGCTTCTATCATTCAGCCATCAGACGGCAGGCGGAGGGATCCCATGCCCTTTCCAGCAGCTCCAGCCAAGATTAAAGCCACAAACAGACAGAGAAACTGATCAGGCTCAACAAATCCTCCCACACAGTCTGCAGCAACAACAAAAAGCCTCTCACAGCAAACTTTTCTGTTTGTTATATGTGAAAAGGCTATTTACTCAGAGGAGAATCAAGGTCAAACCTAAACTTCAAACAGGACTTAAGAGTCCATCAAAATGCAGAAGATGTTAATAAGATCCTAATCGGGTGGCTGAAGGACCAATTATTTAAAACATAATTTTATCACAGGTAGTTCTTTTCAGCAGAAGTTACATTTAGGTTTGATAAAAGCTGGAAAGAAGGCTGTGTCATTAAAATGAGGGGATTACTGCACCAATCAAGGTGCACTTAAAACTGGGCGGGTGAGAGAAGGATGATGATGTCAGTGCAATGAAAGAAAAAACATCAGGCAGCCTCTCATTTTGCACACATGACTCAAAACGCCTCCTCTCACTGGTCATTGATCAGCACATCCATATACCAGCACAGCGGACCGGCAGCGCTCAAGCAACAGAGTTTACTCTCAACAAGACCAGGTGCATTTCCTATTACTTTCAATTATTATATTAATAATTAAATCTTAAATTATGGTAAATCTACCTATTAAATCTGTAAATTATACTTCACATATAGCTATTATTATAAAGTTAATTTTCAGTGTTTCCTAATAATTTAAGACAAGCATATTTTCACAAATTTTGTGGAGTTTAGTGTATACAGTGCAGTATTTTATACACACACATATCTATCTATCTATCTATCTATCTATCTATCTATCTATCTATCTATCTATCTATCTATCTATCTCTCTCTATCTATCTACCTAGCTATCTAGATAGATAGATAGATAGATAGATAGATAGATAGATAGATAGATAGATAGATAGACAGATATGCATTGTTTCTTTTTTATTTTGTTTACAGGCATTAATGTCTTCAGATGAATCATTTTTCTCCCTCGTAGAACTTATCTAATAGGTGTCCATTCAAACCAGGAGTTGTGTAATTTTATAGTTAAATATGGATGTAAACCAAATGTGTCTCATATGATAGTCCATGTGTGTGTGTGTGTGTGTGTGTGATGCATGTAACACCTACAGCAGGTCTGTCATTGGCAGCGCTGGCAGACGTGGTGCATGTTGTTGCTTCTGTCGTGGTCATGGCTCAGAGGAGAGCTGCTGGTTGCTGCTGCTGCTCTAGAGCTCCCATGAATGAAGATAACGCCCGTTTCTGCCTGCTGGCCGGGCTCATCCTGCTCTACTTATTGTGCGGGGCAGCCATCTTCTCAGCCCTGGAACACCCCTTCGAGCTCCACGCCCGCCGCCTCTGGAAACAGCAGCTGGACAATTTCACCCAGCGCTACAGGGTCAACTTGGGCGCCCTGCACACCCTGCTGCGACAGTACGAGGAGGCAAACGGAGCTGGGATCAGAGTGGACACCCTGAGACCCCGTTGGGATTTCTCTGGAGCGTTCTACTTTGTAGGCACCGTGGTCTCCACTATTGGTGAGCTTTTCCATTTTATATGCAGATTCAGAAGTTCTTAGATATCACTTATGAGATACAAACTGATGGGTAATTATCATGGGGTAATGATGAGAAACTCAGGTGTGTATTATGCATGAGAAACCCTTTGCTTTAAAGATTCAGACATTTCTTTTATGTGTCTCTTCACTAGGCTTTGGAATGACCACACCAGCAACAATAGCTGGAAAGATATTCTTAATCTTTTATGGCCTGATTGGCTGCGCTGCCACCATCCTCTTCTTCAACCTCTTCCTGGAGAGGATCATCACTATGTTAGCCTACATCATGCGCTGGTGTCACGAACGCCGTCTGAGATGTGCTGGGGTAGGGGTGGCATCAGGTCAGGAGCGGCCCCCTGATGAGGAGGACAGTCTGGAGGGCTGGAAGCCTTCAGTCTATTATGTGATGCTGATCCTTGGAGTGGCATCGATTGTGATTGCGTGCAGTGCATCCACGCTTTACAGCTCCATGGAGAACTGGAGCTATGTGGACTCCCTCTATTTCTGCTTTGTGGCCTTCAGCACCATTGGCTTTGGGGACCTAGTAAGCAGTCAGAGGCAACAGTATGAGTCTCAGGAGGCTTACCGGCTTGGGAACTGCCTTTTCATCCTCATGGGAGTATGTTGTATCTACTCACTTTTCAACGTCATCTCTATTATCATCAAGCAAACTCTGAACTGGATCCTGAGTAAAGTAGTCTATTCCCAGCAGAATCAGCCCTGCTCCTGCTTTGCAGCAAGATGCTGGTGGCTCTGCTGCCCCTGCCTCTATAAGAAAAAGAGGCAGAGTCATCCACCTGCACACCTCAGAGGAAAGCGCTTCAAATGCAACACTGTGCAGCCCATCTCATCCCACTGCCCCCTGGGAAGACATCGATACACAGGAGGCTCAGTGGAAACAGTGTGCAACAGTGAGACAGATGCAGTAGCTGATGGTGTTTATGTAGGTCGCCGTCTATCAGGAGAGATGATTTCTGTCAATGAATTCATGGTGTCCAATAAGGTGTCTCTGGCACTGCTGCAGAAGCAGCTGAGTGAAACAGCTCATCAGGGCCCACGGCAGAGCTACAGCCACCAAAATGGATTCTCTGGGGGTGTGGGCGCTTTGGCCATCATGAATAATCGCCTGCAGGAAACCAGCACCGCATAGTCTACAACGCTCATATAACACAGTGAAAGCTGTCGATATTGTTGTGTGCAGTGTTTTGGGTTCTCTATAACAGAGCCCTATTCCAATCTATTTTGATACCACTTTCTAATAAGACACATTTTAAGTTGACACAAATGACTTTGTTAAACTTAATAAATTATTCATTAATGCTTTATACGTTAGTAATGTGCAACCTGGCAACCTGTCTTATTAATATCTTATTACTAGACCATTAAGACAGCAAATATGTTATTCATTAACATTAATAAATCATTTACAGCTTACAAACACATTATAAAACAAGCCTCATTAGAACGTTGTAGCTCCAAAGTTAGTCACAAACCGACATATGGGAAACCAAATAGTGAGGATGAAGTAATTTCCTTCTAAATACGTTTTTCACCGCTTTCTGTGAGCAGATTCAGTGGAAATCTATGCAGATAGTAGCAAGCCTCCCGCATGCTGGACATCAAATAATTGTTCACATCTTGTTCTGTCAGGCGAAACAGCAACAAATGTGCATAAAATGTAAAGTACATCACTGTGAAGAGGAAGTGATGTCCTGAAGTGATTGGCTTATAGGAAAGCAATCAGATAGAGGAAGCAGTGAAGGACTACTTAAAGAGAACTGCTGATTTGAGGGTACTGCAAATGTCCTCTAAAGTCCTCAGCGGACTGCATGTTGGGTGGTAGTATTAGTGAACATACAGACAGCATAATACCTGTGGTCCTCTCAGAGAACTTCCTGAATATGTATAATATTTGTATTGTGGGTTGTAATTAAATCGAGCTTCTCAAGTACACCGCATGAGGACTGCAGAAGAGACTTTTTAATTTGTTGATTGCTTGCAAGGCGCCATTCTTGTTTCGTCGATGCGTGTCATCGAAATTCATAGCAACCTTTGAAATAGAGAGATTCTCGAGCATATCTAATCAAAGGAGGCCTGGAGAGGAGGTTCTTGTGTTCATAAGTGCTATAGAGGTTGTCGTCCTGTTTCATCAGCGATCTGGAGAGCAAGATGCAGACTCTCATGCCGATCTGCCTTTACTGGCTGGAGGAGATCCTTTATCCACAACGAAAACCTTTTTAATCCACCCTCTGTCATTCTATGTTCTTTTTTACTTTCTTTCTTTTCTTTTTTTTTTTTTTTTTTTNTTTTTTTTTTTTTTTTTTGCATCAGACCTTTAGCTAATGAGTGTTACAAGGAAAGATTAACTTACACTGTCCAAAATCATTCCTTTTTTCCCTCTAATGGGGAACTATACTCTTACTAGTTTTTAAGCAATAAGGAATATACGATTGATTGATAAATTCTAATTCCATCACACTTAAGATCTGAGGTTTATTTAGTCATTTATTTTTTACATTGATCTCAAATTAGTCAGTCATTTTCTTGGCTGTCTAAAATGTTCCATGCCAGATATGACATCATTACCTGAAGTAAAACAGGTTCCAGCTAAAAGCTTTTTAATGTTGGGGATGAGTTAAAAGTCTGGGGGGTAAACTCAGACGAATAGAGTGTGAGTCGACACACGATCATTGCACATTCACCTTGTTTGACCATCTTCTTCATCTCAAAGACTGTTGGATACCTCTGAAAATTGTATGTTATCATCACTGAGCTCAGGAAGGAAATCTTACAACTCTACTCGCTTCTTTATGTGTTGGGCTCAGAATTTATCAATCAACCATTGTCAAGCAGGATTCTTTGTCACTGTGGGTAAAATACTGCAACTAGTTAGTCATATAATCTTTATTTAGAATCGAAACAATCATGACTCTTAACATGTAATGTCTATACTCATCAATTACTCATTGACATAATATAACAATGCAGTATGATGAAGATAAAATGACACAAAACTTTAATTAACTTTTATCTATTGTATAAAAGCTATGTAAGGCAGCACAGTACATATTATCCATCTGTTATAGAAAAAAGGATGTTTCATCAACAGCGGAGAATGCATCTAGAACAATTTTTAAGAAAAAAAAAAAAACCCAGCATATAATTGGTAATTTTAACATATAATCTGTCAAGCTGTTGGAAGTGTGACCTCTGAGCGACCCAGAACATCTAAGTACCAACTTCCAACTCTAAACAAAAAAAAAATAAAAATAAAAAAAAAATACAGCTCAGCATGCATGTGTGCTGCATTGAAAGTGATCAATTTACAGCATCAGGGTGAAAGTTACTGAATTGACTTATTTTCAGCAAATAAATAAATAAATCAGCATAATAATCAAACTTATGTCTTAATGCAACATTTTATTTAGAATAAGTTGACAAAAAAAAAAAAAAAAAANAAAAAAAAAAAAAAAAAAGACTTTCCACAGATCAGTTGTTTTGATTCTCTGCAGAAATGTTCAGAATCATCTGGTATACCACATTGGAACATTGTCAAATCATGCTGGGAACTTGAAACAGTGGTACTCAAAACAGCCCCTGGTATACCACCAGAGGGCATTTCAAGTACCACCTGTGGTACATGTTCCACAGTTTGAGAACCACTAAATTTACATGCATAATTTTCCAAATGTTACTCAGTCCCCTATCATCTGCAAAGTGAATGTTATATTTATTTAAAATAAAAACTAGAAAATGCTTCTTAAAATGGCTCTTATATGAGTTAAAATGTATCCTTTGACTGTAAGAGTGTAGTTGTTCCTGGATATTTACTTAGTTATTTAAATAATTCTTTACTATACTTTTATTTGCCTTTCACTCCAAGCCTAAAAGACAAATATATTTGTGCATTCCTAGGAAAGATAGACTAACAAACTAAAATTCTTTAATTATTCATTTCTGATTTTAAAACATCACCTTGAAGCACAACCTCACATCCTAACATTACTGATTTTATCCAATGAAAAATATATTTTCACAGTTGATAGATAGCAGTTTTACAGGCTATCATTGTTATAATCTGTCCCTTGGATATGAGGCAGAGGTTTGTTGTTGGGTCGATGTCTCTGAGCAGGTTTTACAAAATGTCCTTGTATAAATATAAAATGTATCAGGCTTTGTCTAATTTATTTTTACTCTGTTATTAAGACAAGATGTTTCTTACTAGCATGAAAGGAGACTGTGCATTATGTCCTTTTCTGTCAAATTGCACACAAGAAGAAAACAGCTTTAGTATTGACATTAATGACAATTCTTCCAAATTCCATCTTGGTTTTTCAGGAACCTCCCAGTTCCTAGAATGACAGTAATGAAATAAATAATGATGCACATATAATGGCTGATATAAAGGCAAAATGAACTGTAGTGATTATTTTGGTATGGATGTGTACTGTGTACTTACATTAGGTACTGTGGGCTTGTGTGTTTCTTGTTGCTGATAGTAAGCAGAAATGATGCAGTTCCTTCTGTAACACACATATGTAATGATGTAATTTCCCCATATGGCACTTTAAGACACAAATACATTGTACATGCACACACCCGTTGTTTGTCTCTTACTTGCTCTGTATGCCTCCACCTGGGGGTAATCCAGGGATGACGGAGGACGCGAGGACTGTGAGGACAGACAGCAGGTCAGGCTCCTCCCCTCTGGCATACAGCTCTTCATAAATCTCTATTAACATGTCAAAACAAAAAAAGACAAAAACAAGAAATGTACAGGATTATAAACATTTTAAGAGGACGGAGAACTAACATAAATGTTCATCTCAGAATAATTGTTGGGTGCTTTACAGTCCTCACAAAGCCTTCAACTGCAAACAACCAACTACTCATCAAATGCAAAATTGGATTAATAGTGGATGCCAGAGTTAAAAGAATGCCCTCATGACAGAATGAGACAACACACATATCATTTGTACCCACACACCTGCTACTTTAGACTCCAGCAGGTCCTCCAGCTCAGCCTCCTGGTGTAATGCCTCTGCTGACAGCTGGGGGGCTCCAGGGAAGCACAGCAGGATGATGCTGATGTTGTCCAAGCTACCCTGTGGAGAGGAGACGAGTGTGGATGTACAATGGGGTCCAAAAGTCTGAGACCACTGTGAAAATGCTTCCATTTTGCATGCTTTTTGAATTTAATACAATATTTTTCATTACAAATGATAATATCATCTTAACAATTTGAGTGAAAAGTTGAATCTTTGAAAAATGTACATGAATTTCAGAATATCTTAATATTTGGTATGCTCCTCTTTTGCTTTAATGACAGCATGCACTCCAGCTGGCATGGACTCCACAGGTTTATGCAAAACCTGATGAGCCAAGTTATCCCAGCATGATTTGGCAATATTCCAAAGAGCTTCTTGTGATGTCAGACTGTCTGATTATTTCCAGATTTACATGGAAAACATCACAGATTTTCGATGTGGTCTCAGGCTTTTGGACCCCACCATATGTCTTTACACTTCAACATATGAAACACCTTTTTAAATTTGGGAAGAGTCTTAGAAACGTATCATTTTCACATTAAGTTTTTAATGCCAGTGGCTCATTCACACAGAGATGCAGGAAGATATAAATGGAGTGTGGAGGAAACTGACATTTTCAGGCCATTGTGTACGGCTAAACTGAAGTCCTGTTACATAACAGTGTGACATGATGGATGTGGCATTCACAGTGAGTGCAGCTCGGTTGTTATCCTGTGCCTATGGGGCCTCTATGCATTTGTTTTACTCAAGAGAAAATAACATGGACAAAATTCAGTTTATTTGATTAGCTTCTGTGAACCCTGAGTGATTTTAATGAGTGAACTGGTCAGATTTCCTCAAATAGAAGATATGCATGAAATAAAAAGGCCAGTATATCTCAGCCAAACTCAATAGGTATCTGGCATCCTGCTCTAATTCATTCTATTAAATCAAGCAGGAAGAATATAAACAGAGTGGACCATGATGTAATAATTGTGGACTCCCTCATTATTCTGAACTTATACATTATGTATTTAACAACAGTACCATGAAGGATTCTACGCTTCATCAACCTTCCCATCTGAGACTGTGAGTGAGAATGTTGAGAATGAGTCCTCATAGAAGCCCAGAATAGTCTCATCTAACGTTCACACACCTCTGCAGTCTATTTTAAGGTGGTTTGTCAGACCTGTGTGGCATGAATAAGACTGAGCCAGATCCAGCTGAAAACAGCATCAAATTTTCAGCCCAAGTCTGTCATATTCTCCCCAAAGAAACTGTTCTTTGTTTCATGTTTGTGACTAATGATTGGGCCTGACCTTCTCTTTTCATTTGTATGGCAAGAAGAAGGTCCATACGAACCTGATGGTCCAGGACTGGTGAGGGCCACTTTGAAATCCCATGCTCAGTCTTAGCCTTGCTGATGTTGAAGGAAATGGTCTCAACATGGCTTCATCCCAAGGCAATGCCTGAATTACAAATAAACTTCCTAACCAATGTATTTTCCTCACTTTCATTTTGGTGACTTTTCATAATGACTCCCTCATACTTTTTACAAGATAAACCCATGTAAGCAGCCTCCAATTCATTTATATAAGTGGAAAAGGAGTACACACTAGTACACTTATAGACTCTACATTTTTAGTAACAGTTTCGAAGTAAGATATGAGAGGAAAATAGAATGTGTCTTTGATTTATTGTCATAAAAATTATTTCCTTTTTTCAAAAAGGGGAATGACCTCTGTAGATATGAGATCAGCCCAATCAAATTTTTAATTGGTTGCTATTGTACTTCAATACCTATGGTCCATTAAAAGTGATGTAACCCAGTTTTCAGCTGATGTTCTACTACATGGAGAATTTCTAGGCCACAGACTGTCTGATTAAAAGGGACTGGGACAAACTGTACATTGATTTCATTGTTAAAACTATGAGATCTGACCTTATAGAGACAGAGATCAATGACTTGAGCACAGACATCCCTCAGGTCAGTGCAGACACGCAGCCGGTTGTGGATGAATGCACACAGATCCTCATTGGTGATTGTGTCCCAGACACCATCGCAGGCGAGGACCAGGAACTCGTCAGCTGGCGAACGCTCCACCACACACACTTCCGGCTCTGGGGAGACCATCTGCTGGCTGGGCAAGCGATTCTCTGCTCCCTTGTAGCTGAAGTCCCCCAGAGCTCGTGAGACAGCCAGGGAGCCGTTGATCCTTTGGAAGGACACAGATCCACCTGCACTCTCGATTCGCTCTTTCTCCAGAGGGCTGTAAGGTTTATGGTCCTCTGTGGAAAAGCAAACCTGCCCAGACCGGCAGAGTATGGCTCTTGAGTCACCACAATTGACAAAATAGATGTAATACTGCGAGATGAAAGTGGCCACTACAGTCGTGCCTCCCCTTTCCCAGTTTTCTCGTCGTGCCACAGTGTGGAGGTGCTTGTCTGTTTGCAGGAAGCCCTCTATGATGCTTCCTTTCACCCTCTCAGGATCATCGTCTGGTTCCATCCCACCTGATGCACAAAGAGATACCATGATGGAATCCTATCATTATCTGAAGCCAAACATCCCATGAAAAATAAATAATAAAGCCAACAAATGTTCGAACAAACAATCCAAATATTTTCTCCAGAAACNAAATGTTTCTTGCAAGAGAAACATCCAACATAGCTCTATATCACTGCATTAAATAACTTATATTCTTGTATAAAGGGTAATAACATTACAGCATCTTTGATTAAATCTTATTTTATGGTATTTTAATGTCATCCATCTATTTCAATTCCATGCTTTTCACCTGTAGACAGGATGTGACCCAGGAGGTTTTGGGAGCAGTGCTGTGCCACCATGTTGCCTGCGTGACCGTCAAACACAGCGAAGAAGCTCCAGTCAGCCAGCTCTCCTCCCAGCTGTGGCACACAATTGTGGAAGTCCTCCATGTTGGACCTCCAGCCCTGCATGCTGCCCAGGGCATAGGTGAGGCCCCAGTGGGTGCAACCCTCCTCTGTTAGCTTGTCCAGGACAGGACGGTCCAAGTATGGGCTAGGGATGACCTCCTCCACCTCCCCCTCTCCTGGCTGCTCTCCTTCTCTTGCTCCTCCGCGGCCCCCCTTGAAGAACGAGCTGACCCTCTTCTCCGTCTCTTTCACCAGTTGCCTCACAAATGCAGGCATCTCCACATTACCCTTCCTGGCTGTCCTCATGGCTCTTAACACACAGCTAATTTGCGGGAATCTTCTTTTGTCCCTGCCCTGCTGTTTGTGGCTGGGAAGGAGGTGTGAGCTGGGCCTGATGCTGGGCCTGTGCAGTGTCTGTGTAGCCCTGCTGCTCCAGGGCTCAAAGCATGGCTGCCTGAGCTGACGGATGCTCTCGCTGCTGGCTCATCGCCTCCCTCTCCCTTCTCATCTCCTTTCTGCTGTCTCTCTGGAGGCCTTACTGATCTGCAGTCTCTCCTCTGCTCATCCTTCCTCTCCTCCTTGTTTGCTTTCCTCTGCAATGCTGTGATTTCACCTTCTCCCTCACTTTTTCATAGCTCTTCCCTCTTTCACCAGTCCTCCGCTTGTTATTTTCCCTGCCTCCTCTGTCATTGGTTGGCTATTTGTGTGCACCAATCCGTGTGCTGCATGCATCTCTACTGTCATGTTGAAACTAACCCTCTCTCACTGTCCTCTTATCTGCAAATCTGCCCCTCCCACATCTTTGTTAATCTCAACATTTGATTGGTCTGGATTATAGGCATGCACTGCTGTGGATTACAGGACTGTCAACCATTTAACACTCAGAGTGTGACTGAGAAAAAACACAGACAGTGGGAGGTGAAGAGAAGAAAGTCTTATTTTTATTATGCACACAGATGAGCTCTTTAAGCTGATATCTCTTACATGTACCTATGCAGGCATTAGTAATAATAATAATAATAATAATAATAATAATAATAATAATAAAAAATTCATTTATAAAGCGCATATCTCAAAACTCTAGGCACTGTACACAGAGTGGGATCAGGTAAAAATTAAAACAATAAACAATATAAAAGCACATATGTAAAGTCAACTACAATAATTGCTACCCAGGAAAGGTAATGATAACAGATAACTAACTAATCATCCTGCAGAACTGGCAAACCATTAAAACCTGCAATCAAATTCTTCTCCAGGCCAGTAACTCAAAATATTTCTGTATCTGTATTCATCCTGCATACTGTGTTTTAGTGTCATAAGCAGAAAATACTGCATCTGTGTGTCCATGATTTGAGTATTGCTTCCTGCAGATGTACAGTGATTGTAGTGGGGTTGATCAAACTTGGGATATTTTTTGGTCCTGGGACTTTCTCAAAAAACATCTGAAAACATCAGGTCCTGCTGCCCTGATTGGTTTTTACATTTGTACTATTTAGTAGGACTGATGAATCCTCCAGTATCAACTCATACAAACCTGACCAAACCTGACCTCCATCCTTAAATGATGACGGTTTGCTCTGTCTCATTCATTTAATAATGACACTAGTGAGACTGATCATCAAATTCATTATATGGATCTTGTTTTAGAAACAATGAATTGGTGGGTGAGTAAATCAATACTTCCACAGATTAAAAAAGATTCATTTGATACCATTTGATGTAGCACCAACATCAATCTGAAATGAGAAACTGTAAAATCAAGAGATTCATGAAATCTGCAAAGAAAGTTTTCTTTGTGCTTCAGGAAATGCATTTTCCTTGGATGAATGAAATTTAAATATACTAAGTGCAATGCCTCAGCTATTTTCAAGCACACACTATTTCTTATCATTCATATTCTTTTATCAAAAATAATTCATTTGTCATGAATGCTGGTTGAGACAGCAGCCTTGTTATCCCAACATTCTAACATTGTTCTTACACTGTGGTCTTATGCTGAAAAGGAAATGAATCTTGCATTTAGGCCTGCAACTAATTATTATTTTCATTATTGATCACAGAACCCAACCAGATTAAAACATACAAAAATGTAGAGAAAAGCACATTGTAGAAGTTATAAAAACAAACAATAGGCATTTTTACATTACATGACTAAATGGTTATTATCAATTTAGTTATTTAGTGATTATCAATTATTGCAAATTGTTATTAATTAATTTTCTGTCCGTCAATTAATTGATTAATAAAATAATCATTTCAACACAATTTCTATTAAAAACTTTGTCCTCACCCTCCTCTATAGGTGCAGGCTTGTCAGCACTAGAGGAACCATGAGAGTCTGAGGGACATGTTCATGCTGATGTCTCAGGTTCCCAATGTGTCTCTCTCTCTATGTGTGTGTGTGTGTGTGTGTGTGTGTGTGTGTGAATTCAAACAGGGGGTATCCAATACAGGATAAAATTAGGCCAGCCAGGCCTTATACTGCTGACGGGGCTGCGGTGGCCAAAAAAAGCCTGGCGTGACAGCCAGCAGTGGAAGCTGAAGAAGAGGGCAGCAGGATCGGTGCTGAAATGGCCACCAAACGTAAGAAAACCAGCAGTGACAGCTTTTAATGAATCACAGCAGCGAGGCAATCAGTGGGAGAGCCCAGCTGTCAGGTGGAGGAGGAAGAGGAGAATTTTTCTTTCTGCTGGGCAGGTGCTGTGAAAACAGACAGGGTGACCAGCCAAATACTGAGCCTGACTCACACACATCTTTCAGCTGCTGGACAGATGGACGGAATGACAGAGAACTAAATGAGAAGCTGTTGCTGATAGAATATTTGTTGTTTGTTTCATTGTGGATGCAGAGGATTTAATATTACATAGATATGTTACTGATATGTGTTTGAAGGGATGCAGGATTATTACAGATAGTACAGGAATGTTTATGATAACAATTTTTAGGGGTCTAAATGGTCCAACAGAGACTGTTAGTGGTTTCCTGTCAGGGCTATTTTCAAGACATTAAGAAATTTAAGAAAGAAACTCATGGTTTTGAAATCAGAGTTAAGCTATGGTTAGGTAGTAAAGAAAATGAATAAAGTGATTTCATACTTGTAACAGCAGAAATGTGTCTCTGGTTGAAATTTCTGTTTCTCCAGAATGTCCACATTTGACTCCCATATAGGAAAAACTACAAATTTTATGTATTTTTGGAAGGGCTCCTAAGTTACTTTTATGTATGTATGCTCATGAACCTGTTGCTTGCAAGTAGTGCTTATAAGTTATTTGTGTGTGCATTTGTGTTTTCATGTGTGTCTTTACAGTATGTATTTGTGTAAGCAAGTGAGTGTTTTGATAGGACAATTTAGATATATGCTGGATTTTCTGTGGCTGTTCTGATGTTCTGGATATTACAGATTCACAGTAACGTTATGATATACAGTGTGATGTATTTATTCAATTATTTGCTGCATTATCACACATTATGCATTCAGACAGATGACAACTAAACATATAAATGAAAAAGGTGTTACATATGATTTCCTTGATTTGAATAAAATCCAGTTTCAACTGAGCACACCAATTCCACTAATTTGCTAATATCTGAAACACAAAGAAATGTCTTTTCTTTCTGGAATTTTCCTCCCCTTAATGTATTAAACTTTCTGTTCTATTTTGTTTTTAGTTTTTTTTTTTTCTTGAGCCACTAAAGTATTTATCTCATGCACAAAAGCAATTATGTATAAGCTGGTTCTTTATTTATCTATATTTATCTACCTTTTTTTTTTTTTTTTTTTTTTTTTTTTTTTTTGCAGTTTGCAGCAAAAGAGATCAAATGCTTTTTATTTATACAATGTAGGCAACTGAACCCTAATTTTACTCATATCAATGAGTTGGGTATCTGCTGACTGTTGTTATATGGTTGTATGACTGTTCTACCTTTAAAGTAAAAATCTGCAATTTTTTTTTCTCCATATCTCCTTATTTTCTTCTTTTATAACATCTATTAAGTCTTTTCTGTTAGAATCATCTCATAGAGGAAGTGATGGTTTTTACATTTCTGACAGCAGCTTTGTTTGGAATAAGAAGAAGAACTCTGGAGGTATCATGAACAGCACGAGCACTGCAATGCAGAAAAAAGAGCACCATCTGCAGAAAGTCTATTTTTAACAGAAAATCCAAGGGAAAACTGCTCATCGTCTGCTTATCACTAAAGAGAGTGCTGTTATCAAAATAGGAAGTGTCTCAGGATTGCAGCGCTGACATTATAAAACTGAGTCTTACTAAGTGTGTCATATGTCACCTACAAACAGAATATTTCCGTCACAGATTCATACATATTTCTTGTGGCTCATGCAAAAGTTGATTTTTGTCTCATTCTGCAGTTGTGGATTTGGTGTACTGGAAGAAGATGAGGAGCACTGGTGTGGTGTTTACGGGGCTGGTGGTTGGTCTTGCCAGTCTGTTCCAGCTCAGCGCCATCACCGTCATCTCCCACATCTGTCTGGGAATCATGTGTGTCACCTTCACCCTCCGCCTCTATTATAAACTCCTGGAACTGCTGCGCTGGAACCCTGGTCACCCTTTCCAGTGAGTTTCTGTGTTCACTTACACATCACTGGTCCACACTAGATCACACAGGACAGAAACCTAGGGCCCTCTGTGGGGTTACAGTTTCAGATGATGTGCTTGTGGCCACACCCTTATTAGTGATGTCACAAGAGGTGCTGGTAGATGTACACGTCTTTAAAGTGTGTGCTTAATGTGTGTATGTGTGTGTGTTCAGGTCATATCTGGATGAAGACAGCTCTCTGACAGATAAGGAGACGGTGATGCTGGTAGAGGAAGTGGTGCTGCTGATCGCCTTTGCTGTCACAGAGATCAAACGCCTGCTTTTCATCGGCAGCATGATCGACTCGATTAAGGTTTGAGCTCGCTGCTAAAATAGCTGATCTCACCGTGTGCCCAACTAAAACATCAGCAGCATTTAATCCATTAAACTTTAAAGCTGAATAAAGCTTGATTCATTGTTTTGGCTAAAGATTTAGCAAACAACTTCCTGATTACGTATACATCAGACACAGAGTAACATGAGCATCCCACTGGTGTCCCTGTTATTACTACCTGTTGACTTAAATTCAACAGATAGTAATAACAGGACTGTTTTCTGAGGACTGTTTTAATTGAGGTGGAAGAAATATTAACTTGCTTAAATTCAACAGGTAGTAATAACAGGGACACCAGTGGGATGCTCACGTTACTCTGTGTCTGATGCATGTAATCTTTTATTTCTGGTTTGTTCCAGCAACTCCTGTAAAAAATATCCGGGTGGATTTCACCTGTCTCTCTTTTATTATTGTTTGTGTGAGTCAGATAATGTGCATTTGGTTTGCACAACCTGCTCTTTCTTTCAGTTTGTTGTGCTCCTGTATTTGCTGACATACGTAGGTGTCCAGACCAGTGGACTGACTCTCCTCATAGCTGGTGAGTTGTACTCAGTCATGCATGTTAAAACTTTGATTACATTACAGCAATAAATTATTTCAAGTGTCGTGTAAACACAGTAATTAGATTGAAATCTGCATAAAGAAGTGCTGACTGAAATTGTAAATCGCTATTGTAAACTGATTTACTCAAGCATGTGAAGGATCCTTTATGTAATTGGAGCAAGCACCTTCCACATGCATTTCTTACCCATTAGATTCCTCTTAAACAACCCATGCATATTTGATGAATGACTGAATCTTAGTAATCTTTCCATGTTTATGCCTTAACTCACATATTCTACCTTAAACACATACAGATAAAAATCAGAGTATAGTGTGTGTAAATGTATGTGTTCTTACTCTTCACGCTAAGATAATTTCCTAATAGATTTGTTTCCCTCTGTGTTTGTCATCCATAAACTCATTTTACTTTTTAAAGGAAAAAAAAAAAACCCTCCTTAAAAAAGAATTTACACTGAGTGAAAACAGGTCATGTTAGAACTGTTTCTTTAAGGGCTCCCTCCTGAAAAGCCCCTCTGCTCTGATTGGCCAGCTCCATCAAACCTGAGCTGACAACACTGGCCAATATTTGTTCATTAGCCTCATAAGTGTAACACACTTGGTTACATATTGATGTCAACATGTTACTGAAGTAAAGGACTAATCAAAAATGAAGCTTTCGGGGCAGCTCAGGACCTACGATTTGCCTTGTTGGGTGCATTTCTTTTGGTGTCAAGCTCAAGTTTTGCACCTTTGACAATGTTCAACACTATATTACACCACAAAAATGAGGGGAAATAACAAAAAGCATAACATGTTTAGTCGTAGATACCAATAAAAGCAGCACAGCCCTGTAAGTGTTCTAACAGTGTTTCCATTATTCAGCATCTGTGTAGCAGCTCCAGGATTTGACTTTAGATGCCATAAGCACTGCAGACTGTCTCTGCTTCTTAGTTTAAGGAGATATTTTTTTAAAAAAACAACAAAAAAACAGTCAGTTACTATAATATAAATGTAATATGCGCAAATTGCATTTTAAAGTAAAGTTTCATTTTAATGAGGTCAGTATCACAAATCGTGACTCATTTTTAATTTTTTTCTTGTCATTTTTTTCCCCAGGTGTAATTGCTGTTTTTTCCCTTCCGCTATTGTACAAAAAACAACAGGTGAGACACTGACTTCTGGTCTGTGTTCAAACTGATAAAGTACCTCATCGCAGAGAATTCAGTCTTCTTGTTAGAAAAACAAAATGTAATTTGTTGAAACCAGAAAAGGAGAGGTTTGATGCAGAGATATTTTGAATGCACTGCAACAGGCAGATGACTAATCCATCTGTCATTTTGGTGGCAGGTGCGGATAAGGAGGATGGTTAGAGCGGTGAAGGCTTTTGTGAAGAGAATCAAAAACATGTAAGTGCTGCGCAGACTTTGGAAAATGATCCAGACTTGGTTTTTCCTTCTACGGCCAAACTGTTCTTTAAATCTCAGTGATATTCTATCAAAGCTATCCAAATACTTCTTATGCTTTTGACCTTGTGTCATGTGATGTACTGTAAATCTCATTTGCTTTGCAGATGCATCAGTCTGTATGAGAAAGTGAAACCCTCTCCTGCTCCTGCACCTGCCCTGAAACCTACACCTGTAGCTGCCATCAAACAGAAAGCAAAGTCAAAGTAACGTGTCAGTCTGTGATGTGCTTAAAAAACATCCAGGATTTTGGTATTGGGAATATTTTGGAATGATAAATGCTCTCTGAGGCCACTGGAGGGACGGTGGGCTCATTTCCTTTTCTCCACCATGATACTTGTTTATGGGAGCGAGATTTAATTGATCTGACAGCTGATACAAAGCTACCATTCACTCAAGCAGAGGGAAGGCTCAGCACGGGGACAGGAATTTATTTACTCAGATGCTTTCTGAGGGCAGCGTTACACGATCATTGGTTCACACAGCCACCCAGGCAAAGCTGGGACAGCACCCCAAAGGCCTATTTTTCAGAAGTTCACAGTGTTCCTTTTCTTTTTAAATTAATATTTATAATACTTAATATTGTTTGCACAACTCCTGAATGCTGTATGCAATGACCATCTATCAATTATCTACCAGCCTCAACACTCATAATTACCTTCCTGTGCCACTGAATTTGGACACAAATAGATCTTTGTGGCATAAAACAGGAATGACATTTACTTTGAGAGCAATCTAAACCTTTATTCCTCCTCTCATATTCTAATAGTTTGAATTTGCATTGATAGAGACTTAATTTTTAGCTTTTTTTTTTTTTTTTTNTTTTTTTTTTTTTTTTGCTGTGATCAGTGGCTGTTTTTGGCTCTTAATCTTTTTTTCCTTGCTCTTCCAAACACCACAAGAGCAATGAAACATAAAATGCTAAACGAAACATAAAATGCAAAACACATAGTAGTTTAGTTGCTGCTTTGTGATTTATTACATTTATCATTTTAAAATAATCAGAATGCATCATCTTTAGCTTGTTTCAGTTGAATAGCTGTGTGAACCAATCACATGCACTGCTCTCAGAAGACATTTCAGTAGCTAAAACAAAAATCTACAGATTTATTTATTTATTTTCTAAAATATTGATTACCATCATCAGACAATAAGCTGAAAGCTTTTTTTTTTTTTTTTTTTTTTTTTTTTTTTTTAAATGAAGGCTTGAGACCCAAATATGAGCTTACATCTTGCGGAGAAATTACTTAGCATCATGGCATCATGCTATTGATCTTTCAAGTTTAACAGATATTCTGATCTGCAGTTGGAGATCATGGGCCAATACAAAAATATTAAAAATCCTGTTAGAAAATTACACTGGAGTGAAGAAAATACTCATGTTGCTTGATATTGATATTCAACATAAAATCAGTTTTTATGTCATATTTTAGTAAATACCAACTCCAGCCAAACTTTAAACAACCTGTTTTAAAGTTTTGCAGCAACTTCATGGAAAAATCTTTATTATAAAACTTCTATCAGCCCTTTTTTACACCATAAATCTCACAGCATAATTCAAGTGTTTTGAAGCAAAAGTTTTTCACTCTGGGACTGAAAGTCCACATGTAACTTATTTCATTACTCAGTAGATTTTTCTCATTCAGAATTTTCCAGTCAGCGCCATTATTGTCAGTGTCTTGCAGTCCTTTTCTAAGACTGGCAGTTATAAACACAACTTGTTGCATATACAGTATTCAAGTCCTTTTTAATCAAACATACTGTGACTGTTGTGTTGTACTAAAGAGGAAAATATTCACACCAGTTATGTAAATGAAAAATTAGTTCCTGTTCTGCTCTGAAAACTTTGTTTTTGATTAGGCCTTTATTCCCATGTGATTAAACACACCCCAAAGCACAAAGTATTGAGGCCAGCAATTAAATGTTTGGCCAGCATCCGTGTCATGAAATCCTTGAAGAGACAAAACCTAAAACATCCTGTTCTCATTCAGTGTGCATCGCAGTGCTACAGCCAAGGAGAGTTCAAATGAATCAGTGTGTTTTTCACACATTACAGGTTTCAAATTAGACCCTTAAATGACAATTAGAACATGAAAATATGCATAACATGCACCGTTTATCTGTATTAACCTCATTTTCATCAACATTTAAAGGCAGCACTTGTTTGTAAACTTGATTGCTTTCATGGTGGAATGAACTGGTTTTCAATTTTTCATCCATTCATTCAATATTTTTTAATATTGATCTTTCTGACCCACAGTGCTGCACTTGATTGTACTTGAGCTGATTGGACAAAGTTTATGGTTTCTTTTTGCCTGTGTTGTAACATTTCAGTTGTAACTTGATATGGAGCTGCACTGGTTTGTTAGTTTTCATTAGTTATTGGACTTCACCTGATTTTTTTTCCACATACACACATACATCATCCTGTCCATGAAGACCAAGCTTGTGTACTTGGCCATGGGAAAAGAAAGATGCTAAAAGTTTTAATAGCATTTTGACTGACTTGATGCCGAGCAGATGCTTTTTTTTTTTTTTTTTTTTTTTTTTTTGAGCAGTACTCCTTTAACCCGACGGGTCTCCTGTTGTTTTAGCTGCAGAACCTGAGCCAGTTTAATCGGTTACTGTATTTCCAGGAAGATGTGATGTTTTTGACCATGTGATGCCCTTTAGTGGTCCGCATTTGGGAACTTAAACCTCAGTTCATTCAAACTAACATGTCTTAGTGAGCCTCCTTATCAGCTCAAAAGGTTTATTGTAATTTCACATTAGAGCCCTGAAGATATGGTAGGCATAGATGCTTTTTTACAAGTTCAAATATCAAAGAAAAAATATGAGATGCACTGTTGCAGCTTACGATCAATATGCTGATACAATCTTTAAAAAGCAAAATCAGTCTTGGTAAAGTATTATTTTTGTAGCCTATATTTGGCTGTTGTAGAACTTGATCTTTAAGCATACAATTTAATACAAATGTCTAACTTCCAACAAAATAAATGTGTGATTAAAATCCTTAAAAACAATTATCATGTGGATGGAATTGACTACTAAGAATGATAAATTATATCATAGTGAGGAGTGATGGATGATAAATAGCAGTGAGTGAATAAATGTCAAACATGTTTACTTTCCTGCAAATAATCTGTGAAATTATTACAGACTATGTGAATTTTCAAACACTATTTTCCGAATTTCATCATTACAACAAATTATTGTGCTTTTTCTGTTTTAGTTGTTTATGTTGTTTTAGTTTTACTTTTTCTATAGGTATTTATACAAACTTATTATTATGTACTATTGTAATATTGCTCCCAAATAAAAAGTTATTTAAAAAAAAATGAAGGTGGCAAAGCTCCCTGTGCATCTAAAGTGAATCTGAAACATTTTGCTGTGATTGATCAATGATCATGAGGGAAAGTAGGAAGAAGATACTTTCAAAACAGCCATTAAAGTTCTTACAGCTAAAGAAGCAAACAGGAAATGGTTCATGTCAGGTAGAACATCAGCCAAATTCACATTATTCTCCCCTGACTGAAAATCTGCATCTCTCTGCCCTGCATGGCATATGGTTTGAGACCCATGATGTAAGGAGACAAATATGATGACATGGCGGGGAAATTTCATTAAAAAAANAAAAAAAAAAAAAAAAACAGTAACATAATCAAAGATATTAAACAAAGACAGTATTAAATAATAGTTTTGTTTAAGCATTTGGACTTTTGCATTTTGTTTGGCGCTCCTGTCCTCACACTGAGTTCTTTCTACCATCCATGATCCAGTTTTCAGCATAAAAGCAACTTCCATCTCGACTTCCATCTCATAATTTGTCTTCCCAATATCTTTCCATGTGCCCTGGACTTTGGGAAAATCTATGTTTCATTTGTGCCAATATGGTGCTAGTATCAGGGCTGTTGGTTTGATTCACACACAGTAGGTATAACTTAATAGGAGCTGCATGATCTATCCATTAACAGCCTCTTTTATTATTTATTATTAAATAAACTAAAATGCTTCTTCATTTCTTATGTTTCCTTTTTGTATCTCTTCAGTGGTTGGGGTTACACATGCACTACCTGGGGCTTTAATGCAATGGCACATTTAACCACTAGGTGGTGTTCTTGGAAAGTGTCAGTTCTCCCCTTCACCAGAGGATGGAGAAGCAGAGCAGCTGACTGTTGAAGAAATGAATCCTGACCATCATTTTCTGGTCTTTTTCTTGTATCATTTTGGTTTCTGCCCTTCAGTTACAAACTCTGATTCACCAACACAAGCTGCAGGTAGAAGTTACACACAATACACACACATTCTCTGTTTGCAGAATCACACTGGATGCAATGTGACTGTGACCTTGAGATGAATTTCCCTTTTGATCTCCAGGCTTGAAGCTATTTATCTGTAATGACTCATGTTTACTTACTTTACTTGAATACAAAAATAGGTCAGTAAGTAGCGACTGTTCAAAATTCCCTTAAATTTGAAAGTTACATTTACCTGGTAAGGTTTACTTCAGATTAAGGTCGAGACAATGTTACAGTATATATGCTTTGAACTACTCAGTATTTGTGATTTGATATATTTATATAGTGTTTGAGAATGAGAGTAGATGATGATTCTAATGTCTCTATGAGGCAACAGTACAGCAGAGCTAACGCATCACCTCATCAGTGCAAATACTGGCAATAATATGCATGTTAACGACAATATTTAATGCAGCTCATGACCTTCTGTTCACATTGGAGAAATGCAAACATTACAGCATAACACATACTATGAGAGAACATCCCCAATATGTACATATGGCACTTAAAACTCTGCATCTTCATGGTGAAAGGCCAAAGTGAAAGGTCAAATTTAAATGATTTTCTTTCTAACAAGGGTGTGGTCTTCGTGTCGCTGATTTCTATGAGGTTAAGACTCTAATAATACTGACACAAAGGCAACTGTCGCTACATTTACACAGCTACAAATTCAAAAAGTATGTTGCAACGTAACATCAGTTTACAGAGATGGAAATGAAATGTTTCAATCATTCCCTTCATGATCTGTCGTGCAGGTAGCACATTTGGTCTCTGTGGACCATGGCAGTTCAGAGTGGGTGTGGTTTGGTTTAGTGATGTGACTTGGTCTTAAAATTTATGTATCAAGGACAGAGAAAAGAGGGGAGTACAGAAAAGTAAGGATTGGTTTTGGTGGAACTTCAGCTCCTGTAGCATATAAGCTGAATGCAGGGAAGATACAGAGAGTTTTTCTCTCCTGATTATTTAATTTCTTAGCATCATCTTGGTTTCTTAAGTGATATGACTGTGAGCTGACAAGATATTTGCAAACAAATCATTGAAAAAGGGAGGATTAAAATGAGGTGATGCAACTTTTACTGATCCACCAATGATGATGTCATGAAACCAACTGACTGGCAAATGTAGAAACCTTCAGCGTGCATTATTTCCTAGTTACTCTTTCACACAGATTAGCTTTAAAGTGATGCTGTGATGGCTGTAGACCGAGGATGGATGTGTTTTATTGCTTTAGAAAGTCAACTTTCCATTTGTGTGAGGCAGAATCTGCTATTTCTTCATACAGAAGTGACAATGTTTCACTTTAAGAGAACTAAACTTTTAATAAGGAGTGTGAGGTACTGAAAAGCTGTGCTGAAGAGTAATCGTCCTCTGAAATCTGCAGGTTTCCTGTTTTGAGCCCTGAGCCTCAGTGAAGCAGGTGGAGGTGGTGGATCTGGTGTTGGTCAGAATGAACGGCTGCACTCAGGATGTGTCACACGTAGTGTTCACGGTGGTTGATGTACACTCGGTCTGACCCACTCTGATGACAGACCCACTCCTGATGGGACAGCTGCTGGGTGGGGCTGTGGGTTGCCGGTTGTCTCAGCCTTGTTGCGAGTCTCTCAGCCAGCTCGTACCTCCGCTCTGCCTTGCGAGCCTGCAGTTTACACACAAATACATACAAATCTGCTGAAACACACAGTTTAACTTTCATGTGCACAGATACATCACTTTCTGCATTAAACTAGATTTGTGTTCTCATGTCTTGGTGAAGATCAGAAATTAATTTTCAGTGCGAGAAAAAAAGCTTTTTTTTTTAATTATCTGGGTCTTGCTACAAAAATACATACAGGCTTATAAAAGTTTGAGTTGACGACAGAAATTGAAATTTAAACCACACCACATATTAAATGAGCACTGATATAGTTAACCCAGTTATTGACCTGTTGTTTGGAATTGTTTTTATTATTTTAATTATATTGTATTTGAAGTGACTCAGTCTTCATCAATAGCCAATTAAATGTGGTAAAGACATAATGTCAGCATGCTGTATATGTTTAAAAGGCTACATAACAGTAAGATTGATGTCAACTTTCCTGACACTAATTATTACATTAACTAATAATAATTAATAATGTGCATATGGAAATCATAGTGTGTACCCACATGCACAAATACACCACACTGCCAATCTTTGATGTACAGTTTGTACGTCTTGATTGTTCTGAAAGAGCTCTGTGGACGTTTGAAGACAGCACAGAAGGTTAAATAAGATTCATAGCCAGAGGATTTCTTCTGTAAATGCTGAGCAGATCTCAGCTGGGAGTCACCAGGAGATAATCCAGAAAGATCGCCTTGCAGCTGAGGCAGCTTCACAGAGGAACATCAGGATCAAGATCCTGCAGGGCAAGCTGGATGACCAGAAGGAGGCCACAGTTAAGTGTCCCTTGCAGGCCAATAAGTGGGCTCTGGAAGGCAAGACCAGGAGGATATGAAAACACCCAAGGAAGAGGAGGGAGCCTTCATCCTCTCTCAGCCCTGTAGGTAGGGAGATCTACCTAAAGGAGAGCTGGAGGATCTTGTGAGAGAGGGTTACCGGTCTGGACGAGCGGACCAGAGTAAGACGTCCAGGAAGCCTTCACTTAAGAAGAGGTTCATTGAGTTCTTCAGAGCGCAGATGAACTCCAGAAAGTGATTAACCTCCAAGTCTGCACAGTTGCAAATACATTTGTAAAGAAAATGTGATATTTTAGAGGTTATGTTTACCAAAATGTAGATCCCTGTGAAGTTTGTCACAGTGTGTGTGTGTGTGTGTGTGTGTGTGTGTGTGTGTGTGTGTCTGTGTGTGTGTGTCTGTGGTTACCTGACATAGCCAGGCCACCTGCGATGCATGGACACCCAGAGGAACAGCTGGTGCTCTCTCTGAATAAGGCAGTGGCGGCTTGTGTGTTGGTGGAAGATCAATCCTGCAGGCGGGGTGGGGTGTGNCAGAGAGAGAGAGAGAGAGAGAGAGAGAAACTAGATGTTACATTGAATGGGATACTTGGAATTGTGTTTTCTGCTTAGAGCCAAATCAATTACAAAAATCTCAGAAAAGAAAACATTTTAAGTCACGCATCATGCAACCTTGAGTTCAGTAGTACATTCTGCAGCTCAGTTAGATGTTTTTGTGCAGAAAAAATAGCATATAACAGCTATACCTGCATAAATCCTGTGATACTAATGACATCACATACCTAAATTGACAGGATTTAGGGCATGGCAACGTGGATATAAAGGTGATAGAGTTACATCAATAACAGTAAATTATAAGATTACCGACAGCAGCTCTAAAGTGCATCACTGTGGGAGTTTCTCTTAACCACAGTGAGACGCTTCACGTAGGACGCTGAGTCATTTTCTCATTTATCCAAATCCCCATCCACTACTAAACCGAAACCCAGAAACTGACCTCGGCCATTCATAAAAGTGTGTCATGAAAACCATTGATTTTTCAAACATGGTACATTACTTGATGCTTTTCTTCCCTTTTCTGCTTGAGACGTGGTGAGAGGTTATCTGTCGTCCTCTGTGACCTGCCGTCCCACACCAGTGTGCGATGAAAGAAGAGGGATGAGGCCTGTGACCGCCTCTGTCATCCCACTGGGACATTCAGCCACGGTCACAATTAAGATGCTAAGTTTGTCTTGGCATTGACCACACACGCACCAACACACTGATGCAGCCCTGTGCAGCGTCAGCACGGTGATATATAGTAATACACACACCCAACATCCACACATGGAGCATTCTTCCCATCGATTCATGTTTTTTGTGGGTTTTCAGACACATGGATGTGTGTGTGGGGGGGTGGGTGCTGCTGTCACACGGTGTCAGTCTGAATTATTGTATGGTGAACTTTCCATCCGCCAAGGAGGTTATGTTGTCCTCTGCATCTGTTGGTTTGTTTGTTTGTTAGCAGGATTACTCAAAATTTATGAACAGATTCTGACAAAACTTGAAGCCATCTAAATTCTGTGTGGATTTAGATCTAGTGGTGGATTCTGGAGATTTTTAAATGAAATCTGAACATTGAGTGTTTTTTTTGTTTTTTTTTTTGTTTTTTGTCAATTTCTTTAATGAGATTGGTGTTTTTTTCTCTCTAAACCAATAGAACGAGATACATTTTGTCCAGGCTTGTTCAGCCTTGGCAGACATATATGCTATAACCATAACCATACTCAAATAACAGTCTCCGGTCTGAATCTAGACCAAAACACACTTTAATTTGTACTTTGGCCAAACCAGAATTCAATTTAATCTGACCAGGAAGAAAAATGTCAATTCAATTATTTTTTTATTTTAGTAGTTCCTATCACAATGGAAAATTCTTTTTTTTTTTTTTTTTTTTTTTTTTTTTGTTTTGAAAGGAATGTAAGCCATATGTGCCCTTCTAATTTCAAATTAAGTGAATGTGAGTAAAATTGGGAGTTTACTGACAGCTCATTTAGAACAATGAGAGATGATGGGACATATCGGTGAGCACATGATACTGATACTGGATTTGAGAAACACTGAAGTAACTGAAAACCACTTTGCTGGAGCAACAATATTAATACAAGTATCATCTTTCTTTTAGTTTCACCAACACTTCTCTCTGTGCTCCCAATGGACTGTGAATCATAAGCTGCAACTCATATATCCAGACATTTTCCAACCATTCTTTCCATTACAACTTTACATCACTGGAGAAGTTACAATGCACTGTTTATGAAATTACTATTTTGGGAGGAAATACTAAATTGAAAACCTACAGGATGTACAATGTGTTTTCTAGAGGGCATGCCCAGTGAACAATTACCCGGGATGGATGTTACGAAACAAACCTGCAACCTTGCAGATGTCACCAGGTTCCTAATAATTTAGTGTGGATCAACCTGAATTTTAAATAAATGGGCTCAGAATAAAATAGGATAAACCCGTATGGTTTCATCCTTGTGCAGTAGAATGTATAAAATTACATGTGACTCTGTTCAGTCCTGTCACATCATATTTGTCAGTTATTCAGATGAATAGACAACAGAGAGAGAAAACACACACACATACACACATACAGGGTCTATTGTCAGTCACAGGGCTCCTTGGCAGTCTGTGACCCAGCTCCTTCTGTAAATAATTTACTCTCAAAGTTATTCTTCTTTGCTCTAGCATTAACATGAGCGCAGGTCTGCCATAGAAGCAGACTGAACAAAATAGGACAAGGGCTTTCTGCCAAGACAGCAATTACCTGCCACCCCTTAACCTTCTTCCACAGCCTCCCTGCTGCAGGGCGTGTGCTTCTGCAGCAGGAGTCAGGAGAGACTCCTGAACCCTTGCTGAAGGGCTTCAGTCAGTCTCAAGAGGAAGCATGTCATTAATTAACCAGCCCAGCATCAATTATTTGTCAGACTTACACTTTATCAGTAAAGGCAGGGGGTGGGGCCTTGCGTGCAGTGAGGATGACAATGATGAAGACGGCGATGAGGAAGAGAGCGAGAACCGCGCCCATCACAGCTCCGGCCACAGCGATGGAGTTTGATCTCTCCTCCTGAGACTGGTCTGGGACAGAAGAGAGAGGAGCTGCGTTCAATGTACCACAAACGCAAGGGGACAAAACACAGGGTGGACAAAATAACAGAAACACCTTACAGAGACCTGCAGTGAATGCCAGCCTCATGAAGCTGTTCTGAAAAGGTTTTGGTTTACGCTCTCAAAAATTAAGAAACTAGCAGTGGAGAAAGAAGTACCTCAGGTTCTTTACTTAATTAAAAAAACAAACAAAAACCTATTCCATTATAAAGAGCTGCATTTATTATATATATATATAAGAGTAAACAAGTATTAACAGTAAAATGTGCTTAGTATCAAATGAAAAACTACCAAGGGTTGTTTTTAGTTATTCTAAAACAGATATTTTGATGGGGTTGGCAATGAAATACAACTAAAAAAAAAAAAAAAAAAAAAAAAATGTACAAAAAGATCAAGTTAAAGTTTAGTGCTCCAGATTTCAAAAGTGGAGGCTTCAATTTACAAATCCACTGAAGGCCCCTAAAATGTGTTAAGTGTATAAAGTGACTGTGGATCCTGCATCTTGAAACTCTTTTACTCTCTTCTTCTCCCTCCCTCCATGTCTCTGTTTGTCTTCTGCCTGTAAAATCTATTGAATTGGCTTCGTTAGACCATATGCTTGTGTACGCTCCCTGTTGTCCACAGAGGGGATTAGGATTAATCATGATTAAGATGCATTTAACTCACAGAACTGCAAACTTTGACCAATCAGCAGCCTGAATTCAACTCTGTGGAACATGTACAGTCCTTTTTGAGAAAAGAATTGTGTAAAACTGAAGGAACTGGAGGACAAAAAAAAGTCGTGCGACTGTCAGTTCCAGTTGATTTAGCAGTTGAGGTGGGAAAAAAATCAATAATGTGCTGAGATGAGAATCCTAAATGACAGTTCAAACTTTGAGTTCAGTCCTGAAAGCCTCTTCTTCCTCTTTTTTTCCTCCCCCTCCCTTCCTCTACTCCCTTCACGTCATCCTCTAACAGCTAATAACCATTCGATTATCTTTGATGGCTGCCGAACTATGACAAGAGGCTCTTGGGTTGATCAAAATGCTTTTAAAGATGCAATTTATCAAGCGGCCTGCCTTAATGCTTAATGGCAGAGATTTTCACAGACACCCACAATGTGACAAGAAATTTTTATAAAAGCTTTAAAGGCTAATAACTACAATTTTGCATGATTAAGTCTAAGAAATACCACCTGCATTATGTGACAATTTCCAAAACATAAAACTGTATGTTAGTTTTCCTTTTATTTTTGGCAAATCCCCTAATCTTTTAAAATCAAACGTTCAGGTGATACACCCACCTTAAACTTTTATTTCACCTGCTAACATTTACACGATTGCAGAAGTCACAGCCGTTTTAGTTTCACTGTAAAAGCTATATTCTCCTGGGACTATATTACTTGGCGGAGGCTTACATTGTTTTCCATGCATGGATGGGTTAAATAAAGTTACATCAATTTTTTTTTTTTTAAATAGATGTTGAGTTCACTGTGATGGATTATGTATTTCAAGCACATTTCAAATCTCTACAAGTTGATTTTAATAGCATACTGGAATGAACTGAAATCAATGACAGTCTGGAAAGTAGGAAAAAAAAAATCTAAATTTTTTTGGATTTTTTTTTTTTTTGGAAGATTTTGGGAAATAATTGTCAGTGACATAACATATATGCGGGTTGTATAAATTGTACTCAGATATGCAAAATAACTAGTATTGTCCTTTAAGACCACTATGCATGGAACAACTTCCAGAATTTTCTAAAGTTTAATCTTACAGGAGGATGTCTTGTCATTCTCCTTCAATGAACTTCAGATCAGTCCTATGAACAGGAAAAAAAAGTGTGCAGAATAGCAAAATACGTTATTAATCATGCAGTGCTTCATGTCAGCAGCTAAAAATAAGCTGATGTAGGACAGTTTGTAATGTAAAAGCGTGTCTGTTTTAGCTGATATGACTCATTTCAACATTTCTTTGGTTCAAATATCATCTGCTCTGGAGGGGCTTGGATTAGTGGTTTTAGTAGTGGATCAGCTGTTCCCAAACTGGCTCCAGTACAGCCTCGTTCATCAGCGTCTCTGAGCTCTGCAGAAACAACTAGGAAGCACGACTATGGAAGTGCATGATGCTGCTCAGTGAGGTCACAGTAATTGCACCAGACCCACTCACCATGAATTAAAACAACACACCTCAGTGGCCTGAAGAGAAGTGAGGGAGTGAGAGACGGCATGGCAGGACAACCTCCCATCCTAAAACCTCAACAGGGAGGTCAGGGGTTATACTGCTGCTCAGACCACNAGGGAGCAGATGCTGGTGCAATAAGGAAGGGGGGAGGAAGGTTAAGACAGATTGGGTGGTGAAGGGTAGTAGGAGGTCTGTCATCTTTTTCAAGCATCTGTCTGATTGTGTCAGTTTTTTCCCATTTCTACAAGGGAGTAATTATCAAAGTTGGATCACTGGCAGTCGTCGGCTCTGCATCCTCTACCCTGTCAGACATTTTCTCCTGCCTTTGTGTGTTGTGAAATGTATCCTTGGAAACTGTCGAAAGCAAAACGCAAACCCTCTGATTTTCTAAAAGCGTATTTCAAACAAATTCAACCACTGCCTGACATCCTGTTACAGAGCCACTTCACTTTGCTTAGAACAAACCAGAGCGTTTTCACACCGAGCGCACCCCATTTCAAGGTCAGAGTCACAACAAAGGCTGCGACCGTGATAAGATCTATGGAAGAGAAAGAAGTCAGCTAAGATAAAGACTTTTGGGGGAAGTGCGTCTTGAGGCTCTGGACTCTAGGGCTCAATAAAGTCAAGGTCACATTGGCTCTGATACGTCCTCCCTGCATAACAAACCATTTCTGATTCCAGCAGCTAATTCTCATTCCGCTTTGCCTTTCAGCGGCAGAGTTAACCTCTCAGCTGCCTGCAGTCCATCTAACTCCGTCTCCTGCCTCTGTGGCCAGGTGGAGCTCGTATAGGGAGACAGCCTCCATCAGCAGCTTCAGATGAGCCGGTTGCCATGGGGACAGTCAATGGGCTGGAGAGTGGGGACTTTGGGCCAGACATAAACACAGCGTTTAATTTTACCAGCTGGAAGACAGTGGGAGAGAGATACTGGGTGGGTGGNGGAGACGAGCTGCGGGGGTGAGCGAGGGTCTTTCTGTCCTGTCACAAAGCAAACCAGGACCGGATAAGAAGGCAGGAGGAAGCCGAGGGGCTGCTGGAACTCCCCCGACCATAAAGTACCATGGCAGGGGAGCAGCAACAGCTTAATATTCCAATTTTAATCATACACCCCAAGTGGCAATAAGTCATAAATTAGCATATTAAGTATTCTTGGATACTAAAGAGCAATGAAAAGAGGGTGAAGTGAGGAAATGTGGTTTTGAATTACAGCGTGTACATGGATTTCGGGAGGCTTACATTATGCATTAGAGAGCAAGAGATGATGTCATTTCTACGAACACAAAGAGGACAGTCTGAGTCACAGCAATATCAAAAAACCTTCACAGAAAATAACGCACAGGTGCTAAGGTGCTTTATTGAACTAAAGATTGACAAAATAATGCTCCACTGTTGTTATTGACACATAAATAGTTTTTTTCTTTCCAGAAATGTACATTTCTTCTGTATATACAAAAACAAGCATGACCACAAGGTGCTTTCCATGACGTGACACTGAACTCATTTTTCATTTCCGTAAATACCTGTAAGTAAGTAAAGATTTAACTTAATTTACATGTGATTTCCTTCTCGCTTTATGTCTTTTTGTGATTAGGATTGGAAATACATTGTGTTATTTACTGTTGTGGCAACAAGGGCAGAAAAGTGAATATGGCACTATGGAGTAACACATTATGGAGTGGGAAAGCTAACCAAAAATGCAACAAACAAATCTCTACCAGCAATAAAATAGGTTCTTAGTTTGATTAAAGAAATGAAAGATATTTTTCTAAGTATCTAAGGCACTAGTTGTCTGTCTGAATGCAAAGGTAAAGGAAATTTCTCAGAATAAGGACACAGATGTCTGTTCTCTCTACACAAACAATGGCAGCACAACAGAAATTCATTAATCCAAATGCAGAGCTTCAAAATGACAAGTCAAGCAAAAAAAGCATATTGATTAGTGGAGTTTCCTTCTTAGTTCATGGAAGCGAAAATAAAAAGGGCCTTCCTGTTAACTCACTGTATTTATTTATATACAATTATATTTCTTAACTCAGTATATTTAATTTTAAATAGGTAGCTCATGTCAATGAAATCTTGTCTGGTGTTCAGATCAATCATTTCTATTGTAATGCGCATCTCTTAACAGAAGAAACAATATGAAATGGGGTCATTTCTCAAATTGACCCTCTGTGTGAGAACTGCAGCCTGTTACTGCACAAAATAACTGAAGGGTCATAACACTCTAACTAATCCTCATTTTGATAACTGTTATTCTGATATTTCACTGGCCCAAAGCATCTTTTTTTTTTTTTTTCNTTTTTTTTTTTTTTTCCTTTCTAATTCAGGCTACAACACCCTGTATATATAAGACCTAATAATCAGTCGGTACCTAGTCAGTATTATAGATGTGACACACTGTCATCACCATATTTATACATACAATCTAAACAAATATTTGGCATCTCGCAACAAATATTGTGTGTGACCATACTACTGAGTGTACGTGACAAAAAAATTACTGTTGACTTATCTCCTCCATGCAATCAATGATACATATGTGCATGTGTCCAAAATATTTATACTTTATCGGTGATCCATAAAAATGATAAACTGGCATGAAGATAAATCAACAATAGCTTTATCTTATTTCAACTCAACTGTTTGGGCGGGGCCGGGGGAGGGGGGNAGGGGGGTGGGGGTCACTCACTGCCCTCTTGGCCTCAGTTCAATCACAAGACTAAAGAATGACTTAACTGGCTATAAAAAAAAATAATGTGAGTGTTTATTAATGAGTATTTTTGAGCTATTTAAAGGGTAAGTATGAGTACAAGATAAATAAACAGGTGGCACTGCCAGCAATAAGGTAGAATAAATGCGAAAGTTGAAAATAAATGGTGAATTTGATTAGTATGCACATGGATAACCAAAAAAAAAACCATCTATCAGTGCCTTGTATAATTTCTTGTTTCTGAAGATTGCTGAGTCATGACATAAGGCTAGCTTACAGGCTAACGTATGGTGACAGCCATACGTTAGCCTGTCTAAACGGGCGGCTCTGCTCATAGTACTCTTGGCTTTCCAACAGCCCGAGCAATAATTTCAAACAAATCCATCATCATCTGGTAGAACATTGAAGTTAGCTAAGCTTAAAACTCTTCCAGAGAATGAATAAATATAAAAGTGTAATAAAAAACTGACCTGAACTCAAACCTATTTTAACATGCGCTGGGTGACTATTTGGGTGACAATATCCACTGGGTGGATACTGAGGTTTGACTGTGGGATAAAGCCAGTGGACTGAACCCATTTCATGCAGGCGTTGCTGCCTGCTCTTTCTCCATCCCTCTCTCTCCTGAGGATTAAAGACTAGAAGAGCTGAGAAGATACAGCAGGAACATTGGTATGCTTCCCACTCTTTTTAGGCCATTGTTTCTAAAGGACAATGCTAGGAATCAACTTGAAAGGTAGAAATTAAGAGGAAACAAATGGTCTAATGCTGAGGTAATCTATTCTGAAGTTTCGCAAAATGAAAAACATATGTTACGACTGTGAATCTGGCCATCATCGCTAGATGATGATCCTGGTCATTTAGGGAGATTTCTTTCTTTCTTTTTTTTAATGCCCTTACTCTTTAATTACCCTTACCCATCTTACCTGTGCTATGTACTTGAGAGATCAGTGTAACCAATATCAACAAATCAATCCATGTCAAAAACAAAGAACTTCTTGTAATGTCGGTGCCTCTTGGGCTTCCTCCCAACCGAAACACATTAGTAATACTAAAAAAACTGGCACTCCTCGTGAACCTGTAGTTAGGCAGAGACAGTAGCACATACATCATAAGCTTAAGTTACAGTCTCCACACACGCGCACGCACAAAACTGTGACCTGCCCAATGATGCATGGTGCAGGCATGTGGATGTGGACTTTCAAAGTGGCTAGGCAGTTCACAGTCTGTTCATACCAAAATGATCTCAAGTGTCATCCAGGACCCCTTGACCAAAAAGAGGGAACTACAGGTTTGACATTAGTAAAAGTGTCTGTGTGTATAGAAGAGAAATAACGTGTTTCTTCCCAATTAACAAATCAAACGCTCTTTGATTTCTGGGGCATTTCTGCTCCTGCAGGACCGGGCAGCTTGTCAAACGTACCACTCCCTGCGAGAGATGACAGAGCCATCTGTATGAGAGACGTAGTCACCCTCAGGTCCGCTATCGTAGCAGTCATCTGACAGGTAGNGAGCCATCTGTATGAGAGACGTAGTCACCCTCAGGTCCGCTATCGTAGCAGTCATCTGACAGGTAGGGGGCGCCGTTGGCCTGTGGCTTTGGTGACGGTGGATATCTGGTGCGTCCAGCCTGCCGTGGACTGGAATAGTGCGGCTGTTCACGGTGATAATTATGCTGATTGCTATGATGGCTGCTCTCCCTCATTGCCCTGGTGTAGCCATTAGTGGAATACTCCTCTCCATTATAGTTGCTATGGAGACGGCGGTCTCGCTCATGTTTGAGCTCACGATCGCCCCACTCTTCTCTGTCGTGGTCCTGATGGTGGGAGCTGCTGCCGGCCTTGGTGGGGTGGAGCTCATGCTGCGTGGGGGCTTTCTGGAGGTCAGTGGGACCCAGGTACGGCTTGGTGTAGTAGTTTCCATGGAAACTCTGCTGCTTCCGCAGGTAAAACACACCGACCAGACAGAGCAACAGTAGCAGGAACAAGGCCCCACCCACAGCCCCACCCACTATAGAACCCAGATTACTGTTAGGGAGGGCTTCGAGCGTGGGGGAGCTGAGGAGGACATGGTGCTTGTCATTCACTAACGTGGAGGAGGCGGCACCAGAGAGGACAGGAGCAGTAATGGTGGAGGGCATGGTAGGAGGATCTAATGGAGGGAAGGAAGGAGGGAAGGAGAGGGAGGAAGGGAGGGATGAACAGACAGAAAGCAGATAATGTCAATGCCAACTACTTCAGCATCTTACTAAGCAGGGACAGGCTGACATAACTACAAACTAAACTACAACACATATTGAACGACAGCAAACAGCAGCTTCTTCAGGTTTGTAGTGCAGCAGAATTAAGCTGAATTATCTGTTGTAGATCTAATTTTGGATTACTGAAGAATGTCTAGAAGTTAAGACATGAACATCTAGGGTTTATGTACAAGACTGAGATGATGGATATACAGTATATTAGATGATGGGACAAATGGGGACGTATTGTCATAAGGGTCTGAGTAGCAGTTCCATGAATTAACTGGTTAATTGAGTAAAAGTTAGAGGGGACGTGTTAGATTGCTTGTGTTTGCGATGCCATGCGGAATGTACAATAATAAAGCTATATGACTAGTACCATACTTCAATTAAGCAGAAGTAAATAACCAGAAATATGGTAAAACCAACCAGAAATATAAAAACAAGTTTCAAGGTTGTTTTTAAAAAAAAAAAAAAAAAAAAAAAGTCTGTCTTTGAAGTGAGGTTGTTTCAAATTAAGAGCACACAACCTTTTCATTGAAGATTCAAGGGCAGAAAAAGAATGTGACGCTTTGGCAGAAGTCAAGAATATAAAACAAAAGGCTCTTCAAATCCATGATTTCTGCAACTTTCAACTGATATCATCCCAAACACATTTAACGCATGAAAATATAGTTTAGCGACTAATGGCATAACCCAGAATTGGTCAACCTTGGGGTCAGAATACTGAGTGGGGTCACTTGATAAGCAGACAGGGTCATGAGATACTCATAAGACTCATTGATTTACGTATTGATTTATATGTAAAATTTAATTAAATAGGTTCAAAATAAATCAGGATTTCTTTGTAATTCCCAATAGGATTCTCAGTCATCCTGTTCATAGAATCTCCAAGTGCTAACTCATAGGAAACTGAACTTGCTGTTGAAGTTCTGGAGGCATTTCACTGCTCACTTTTTGATATATTATGTATTCATCCTGTGCAGCTCCTTCCATGCTCCTGAAATAAAGTATGCCATCCTCAAACTGAACTGACATGAAAACTTTCTGATGGGATCATGAGAATTTGGGGGCCATGCTGGGTTTAGAAACCCTGCTTTGAGAGCTGGACAGCAAAGAGTTTAAACAGTAGAGGCAGCGCAGAGTGACACAATAAGTTTGTCTGACCAAAAGTTGGACAATTTAGTCCTAATAAGAAAACCTTTAAGGTAGACAAAGTAAAATACTCTTTTTTTTTCCTCCTACATCAAAACCTACTACTGATGCACTCAAACACAAGGTTTTAACTTGGTTCCTCTCATGGAGCTGCTCAGTAGTCAACAGTAGTACATATGTGTGTATGAAAACTGTGTGTATGCATATAACTGTGTGTGAAGCAGGGTGCTGCTCATACACAGCATAAGTGCTGAGTCAGCCCTTAGCAGGTGAATCAAAAGCTTAAAAAAAAAAGTCCATACTAGCATCCCTTAAACACTTATCCAACAAACACCAAATTAAATTAAAGGGCCCAGATGCAGGTCCTGAAACACAGCAGCAGAACTGTAAAAGAGCCGACTTAAAACTCAGATACCACAGCTTTGTTATCTAGGGTTAAATTAACATTCCTAAATAGGTTAACGCAGTGATTCTGTGTAAGAGTGCGTGGGTGAATCACAGGGGGGTTCAGAAATATGCAGTTTAATGTTGCCATTACTTCATTTCCTCAACCGTAGCACCAAAAGAATGTATTTACAGCTGCCATGTGGCCTCTGTAAATATGGTTTTTCTGATTTATTTGTCCCCATACACTAACAGGTTTGAAATAATTAGCCCAATGTTACCAAATATCTATACGTGATTTAGAATCATTATCAAAAACCTTTACTTCAATGTGACAGTTTATTTATGCATAGAAGCACTAGACCTTCATCCAAAATAAAGTGCAAATAGTGACGTAAAGTCAGCATAAAATGACACACGTGATGCATGCTAATGATGTGATTTAAGGAATTCCCCAGAATAATGCTGATCAATACTAATATAGTATCTTGTGCATAATATGATTAAATAGCCATGAGAATGTGCATTTTATACTTTATTTGCAAGTACTATGCAAAGGGAACCCTTTGCATAGTAACCCTAACCCTTCTGTATGGAAAACCAAACCTTAAAAATAAATATACAGGGTTAGGGGTGACAATGCCCACAAAAGAGAAAAGCCAACGCCCATGCTCAGAAGCAGCTAAAACAGGTTTAATGATGCTCTGAAATGGTTCTGCCACTTTAACCCCCATGCCAGATGTGAGGCGAAGATCCAAATCCATTCGCAGCAAACAACACAAGGGAACACCAGCACGTGCACGCTCGCACACAACTGCGCGGGTCCTCTCAAAGGAAAATGAAACACAGATGATAAATAAATAATAGGAGTTGAAAAGAACTGGTGAATGTTTTATGAATCTGGGACATCATCTTGCAGTCGGGCTGCAGGCTTTCTCCTCTTGCTGCATGACACCCGCAGAAATAACAGCAACACTGAGAGGAAGCGTGTTGCACTCGCAGCTTCATTCTGGAGAAGAGCTTCCAGAGACCAGGCTGTTTCAGCAAAACCACGGCTGATGCTCGCGGCACACAACAAACACTGAACACACACATACACACACTACACATGCCGAGTCAAGAGAGGACAGAGCAGAGGCAGCGCAGCGCGATCTGAAGAGGCCTGAATATTTCCAGATGTGTCCTTTGGAACGTCTGGAGTCTTGGGCTGGGCGATATGGACTAAAAATAAAATCTTGATTTTTTTCACTTATGGACGATTGTCGATTAACTAACTAAAAAAAAAAAGATAAAGACATAATTCAAATAAGTATTTTCTTTATTAAAATAATAAAAACAAATAATGATGTTTTTAAATAAAATTTAGGCCTCTCTAAAATACACTTGCAAAATAAAAAGGCTTTTATAGCAATTTACAGGTTCTTTGCGAGGAACAGAAGCCTGTCTGCTGTCTCTGGCTTGAGGCTCTGGCATTTTACAATATTCCCACCCTACTGAAGACCCTCTTATCATATGCGATGACACTGGAAAATGATGCAGCTAATGTCATTTGCTTTTTCACTGCACTTTGCGACTGAGCATCTGCATCTGGCAGCACTGCATTGCTGCCACTCAGCTGCGTGTTTCTGTTGCAGCTGCTGAAATACATTTGAAGCGCTGCTACTTTTAGTAGCTGCAGCTCCTACAAACTTTACATNTGCAGCTGCTGAAATACATTTGAAGCGCTGCTACTTTTAGTAGCTGCAGCTCCTACAAACTTTACATATTCGCTTGATGTCGTGAAGTGCAAAACCAAATCACTGAAGTCACGTTACCTTTTTTAGAAACGAGCTCATCTTCAGTGGAAGTGTTTGTTGGCATCTTGACAACACATCTGACCTGCTGAAAACTTCATGGGCGAACGTAAATGAATGAGATGTATGACTGATTGGTAGGTTTAATGCACAAAACAGGCTTGTTTGATGGAGAGAAACCCACTGCCGCATTTCCCCCATTAAAACTAGTTAGATATTAGTTTTGTTTTTTTTTTTAAATCTCGATTTGGTGAATTCAGCCATTGTACACATCGTGCCAAAACATAAAAATCAAATTAATCTATTAAATCAATTTATTGCCCTGCCCTTCTGGAGACCTAATGCTAATGAAGGCTCATAAGCGTGTCATTAGTGCAACTCAATCTAAGGCTGGATTTACACAACCACGCACATGCGACCTGATTCCGATTTTTTGCTCACGTGACACGTATTAGATATGCTTCCTGAAGATGTAAATGATAAAAAGCCACATGGAATCAGATATTCTCAGATCCGATTTGGGCCACTTGCATATGTGGAAATAAATCGGATATGTATCGGATTCTGCCAATGTGCCTTCTTTCTAAATACACAGATCATAATTTCCTTCCCATTCCGACTCCTATGTCATGGTCTACCTTATCCATATATGATAATGTAAGCGATCAATATGATGATCGTTCTCTGTAAACAGAAATGGAGGACATACTACGTATATCAGACACACTAATGTGTATTTATGTCAAATAGATGTGTTTGTGTGACAACAGGCTATGTTACAGCAGCAAAAGTCTCCCTTCTCCTCTGTGATCACCCGATGGGAGAGAGAAACGCTCACTCAACATATCAGATGTTTCTCTCTGCATTTGAAAGTTTCTAACCTGCTGATCATATTTTTAAATAGTTCTCTCATCCACTGAAGCATTTTTTTTTTTACATCTGTCTCAGAAATGTGCACATGCACAGCTGAATCCGGGTTGCTACAGGTCACAGCTGTGTAAATACAAGTATCAGATATGGGCCACTTAAAAAATAAAATGTAAATACGCTGAACAAAAATTGAATATAGGCAAAAGATCGGAATTGAGCATCAAGACTTGTAGTGTAAATCCAGCCTAAGGGTCGGAAATGATTGACACCTATATATTCTGCAATTCATGGGACTCAAATCACAGACACACTCTGAGAGAGGAGAACGCAAAATGCCTGACAAACAGACAGTATTTACAGGACGGCAAAGAGTGACAGTGTCACATTTCAGCTTGAAGGACAATGTCACAGGCGATGAAAGCTGCGGTGACGCTGGTGTGCTGGAGGCTCGCACCACCGCCTTCCTCAGGGAAGAGAAATGCAATAGGAGTCAGCCGTGTTCTGTCGTGTGTGTATTCTATGCTCACCTTGTATGAGAATGCGAACATCCCGGCTGCGGAGGTTGATGTCGTTGGCGGCCTCGCACCTGTAAACTCCAGAGTCATTCCGCTGGAGGGGACGCAGGANTGATGTCGTTGGCGGCCTCGCACCTGTAAACTCCAGAGTCATTCCGCTGGAGGGGACGCAGGAACAGCAACGTGTTGTTCATTATTTCCAGCCCTTCTGGCATTTCACTGTCCAATCTGGGGAAAATGCAAAAGACACAAAACCCTTAAACATCTACAAGAAAAATCACATTACCTAAACATGCACACATACTGCAAGTATGGGTTTTGTTATGAAGAATATGAATAAACTATTTGTTCTTCAAACAGGGATATATATATATATATATATATATATATATATATATATATATATATACATATACAAAATAATGACTTGTTTAGCATTAGTAAAAGATATTTAAAAAGTCATGTGGACCATGTTACTAATGAAACAGGTATGTCGTAATCTCAACTCCAATGAAAATATGGTGTGAGTGGAAGGTTTTAGCTCAGTCAGAGCTTTGCCAGCAGTGCTGCAACAGACACAGATACTAGAACAGAGTCGTACTTCTGCTGCCTGTTCTCATGTTGAACTCCTGCTTTTGACAATTATGGCAACTGAATTTAGCTTTCAAATGATTGCAGGGTCCTGAAGAGATTTAGCTTTGGATATCCTATTTCGCTGAGGACCTTGATGTTTGCTGTATGATGTAACCATCAACTTCAAAGACCGTGCATCCGCTCATCTATCATGACCATGAATGTCTACATGCAGTGTTTTGGAGCAGAGTCTAAGGAGAAGCCAGTAAAAAATTTTTTTAGCTATTTCAGCTTATGATCCATTTGGGTCATTTTCCTGAATGACAGAAAAATACAATGCCTCATGCAGAGAAACACGCACCTGATCCATCTGAAGTGATGAGCTGGTGGATTTGCATTGGCTTTGCAGGTCATTTGAACATGTTCCCGGCCCACATACCAGTCTCCATCATACCCCACGACAGAGATGTCAGGCGCAACTACAGAGACGGGACCAAAAAAAAAAGAGCTAATAACAAACAAAAATCTTTAACAGACTAGCAGACTTCTTTTACAGCTTGTACCAGTTGATTTGGAACTGGCTTGCAGAGACCACTTTGTGTCCTGAAAAAGTATAGATATATACTCAAATACTGTACCTGGACTCATTAGCAGGAAGCATCCTGATGATATACAAAAGTCTAAAGAAATACAGGTTTGAAAGAATAAAAACCAATGAAAAGAGCAAGGACAGTCCATTTAAACTCCATGTTGGATGGGCTGGCCTTGATTTCATCTCAACATGTCAACTCTCTTGCCTCAGTGGTGAATTGTTGTTGAAGTGCGTCAGATAAATCAAGCGTCAACACTCACAAGGACAAATACCATCAGCTGACTGCTGCTATGTAAGAAATCAAACATCTCTGTTTTCAAAAAATCGGTTAAATGCAGCATTTAACTTCTTTAGCCTTCTCTAACATCCCACAAAAACCCACTGGACTTCTACAGCCTAATGCAGCCTTTCATCCCCTTGCTTTGCGAGTTTATTCTTCCATACAGTGGCAAAGAAGCAACATCAATATATTTAGTAACAAGCTTTCTCTCTCGGGTGATATGAATCTGCTACCCCATATAGCCACTCATGAGGAACTCACACTGCACGTTGAGCTGGTAAGGGATCCTGAAGTCGCTCTGCAGAGCAGGGTGGCGGACCACACAGGTCAGCGTGTGGCCCTGGACATGGCGTGTGGGCTGCCAGAGGTAGCGTACGCGTGTGCTGGTGGTCCCGTTGACTTCATCAAACAGCTGCACCTCTGACTGGCCAAAAAGGTTGGATTCCCAGGACACTTCGGCAGGGGGCCGGGCCCGTTCGGCAATGCAGGTGGCCACCACCGTTTCGTTGCCACCGTCGATCAGGGCGGTCGAACCTGCGGACACATACACCTTGGGCTCCACTTTCGTTTGGGGGGGGAGAGAGAGAGAGACGCCATGTTTAAGTTACAGAATACTTATGAGACTATTTAAGGTCCTGTGGAACCAAGATTCAGGAGGGCAAACTTTCAAATCAACAAGATTGAGGAGGTACAGCCATACTTCATACAACTTCTCGAGACGGCTGAAAAGCTGAAGCTCAGAGTGTTATTTTACCTTTTTACATGCAGGTAAATAAACATTCTTACCAAGCACATTGACAGTAGTGGAGGCTTGAGTGTTTCCCAGAGGAAACGTGGCGACTTTACAGGTGTAGATGCCGACATCAGCAAAGCCCACGTCTTCCAGCACTATGGTGGCATCGTGAGAGGAGGGTGAGCGAAAATACATGCGATGGGCAAACTCCGCCGGGATGGATATGCCGAGCTCCGGGTTGNGAGGGTGAGCGAAAATACATGCGATGGGCAAACTCCGCCGGGATGGATATGCCGAGCTCCGGGTTGTAGACGGCCACTGTTACTGAGCCGGTGGGCAGACGGCGCTCCCATGAACTCTGGGTGAGCGTGAGGTTCGAGCCTACCTCCACCTTACACTCCAATGTGACGTTTTTCCCCAGGACGGCGCTCACCCTCTGAGGCACCACCACCTGACTGCCCCACACACCTGCCAAAAAGAGAGAGAAAATGATGATGATGATGCTCCTGATTAACAGGACTGCTTTGCTGAATCTTCCACTATCAAACAACTGCAGCTGAAATCTTTTTCTTTCAGTCACTACTGTAGTTATCACTTTGCACGTATCTATGTCCAAAATAAAATAACCACTGCTGGCGTGAAAGTAACTTTTATGACTGACTGTTATTAAAGGACCATACTGGCCATTTTGCATGTTTGAGCCTAATGTATTCAATTTTCATACATGTTACATTACTGACAATCATTTCCCAAAGGATAAACCGTATTTCAGCTTTCCTGATATTTTGCAAAATCTCTTAATTTTTCAAAATCTAATATTCAAGTGATACACCCTTAAAAATCGATGTTTCGCCTGCTAATAATTACGCAGCCTTATGAAGTCAAGGTCATTTAAATTTTTCAATAAACGCAGGTCTTCTTTTGGGACTATATTCCCCAGTGGAAACATACATTCACTCCACACTTTTTATTGTACTTAAACACTAAAATTACGGTTTTGAATAAAACCTGAATACATGTCTTGTTCGCGATGATGGATTACCTATCCCAAGAACGTTTCAAGTGTTTCAAGTGTCAACAAGCTGATTTTAATAGCGCACCAGAATGAACTAAAACCAATGGCGGTCTGGAAGGAAGGAAAAATTTTTTTAATTCACCATTCCAGTAATATGCTTTGGGAAATGATTGTCAGTAACATTACATGTATAAAAATTGACCGTATTAGGCTCAAATATGCAAAATGGCCGGTATGGTCCTTTAAATTTATCTTTCACTGAACAAACAGAGTAATAGTTAGTTTTTATTACATAGGAAGCGGAGGATCAAGTACCACTTTAGTCCTGCCAAAGGGAAACGCTTCTGGAAATGCATCCTATGGTAACATGACATCAAACCGATGCTGTGATTATGTGACAAATCACATTCTATAGCCTGCATTATCACACCGATCAGCTCAAGCTAATGTTGAATGATTATTCATTAAAGCCATTAAAGCCAATACTGTGACGTAGAATGTTTCTAATTTTTGCCATCATTTTTTTGGGACAATTTCATATGAATGAAAGTTCAGCACCATCTGTGCTGGTCAGACTGGAATCAAATCGTGATGCCACCACAGCAGGTGCTGGGTTTTCCAACAAATAACACACAGCTGACTGTGTGACTGAGTGTTCCACTGATAAATTTGTTTTGTCTTTACAGCTTACCTCCTTCTGACTTGAACTGAGGAAATGAAATAAAGGCTTTCTGAAAGCTCTTTGTCTACATGTGCACTAACTCCTGAAGATCTGTCACCTGCACTAGTCAGTAACGCGGCCCGTCTCCACGGCAGAAAGCTCAACAGAGGGTTAGGACAGTCAAAGGGATGTGAAGAGACTGAGATGGGGTAGAAAAAAAGAGAGGAAGTGATGTGCTAAAGGGATGACATCATCGCCGAGAGAAGGAAAAAAGAAGGCTAACAGCGAGGAGAGGAGAGAGCAGCGTCATGTGTGAAACACAAGAGAAGAAATCTACAATATGACCAAGATTCCAGTAAACAAAAAAAACAGTGGAATTAAGTTACAGATGAATGAAAGCATAAAGCATAACCTAATGTAATGCTGCTAGACAGCCAAAAACCTTCAATTGGATCACTAATTGCAACAAGCTGCCAGTGGGGAGACATTATCATAAATCAAAACCTGCTGCACTGTTTGGCAACCGATTCCAAATATTTTATTGTTGTTTTGCCAGCAATGACTCTCTTTGGTGCCGTCTTCCTCCAAAAGGCCACGTCCTAAAATATAATACTGTAGAATTAAATGTCCCAAACCCCAAACCTAGACCCATGGAGAAAATAACCATATTATTTACACACTTGTTTTGGGATATCATTTACAATTTAACCGGCATTTGAATGTAGATTTAATTTCTGTGCATGGAGCATTTCATGCTGCTTCTAGTTAAGATTTCAACTTGAGTTTGGAGGTTTAAAAAAGGAAATTCTTACTAGTTCTTCCAGAAACTGACAAATAAATTCTGATTAGGAAGACAGATAATTCAAATCTGCAATCAGCAATACAGTTAAGCTTTTTTCATGAGTCAGTTTGGTGATATATTTGTTAATCCACATTAAATTACATGATTTATTTACTTTTTTATTTTTGTATGCTGGCCCAGTTGTATGCCAAAAAACGCAAACAAGAGTTCTAGTTTGGATGAGCTGTGACTGTACAAAGTTTAGCCTAAGTTTTTTTTTTTTTTTTTTTTNTTTTTTTTTTTTTTTTTTTAATGTATGCTTATTGTGTGTTTATTAACCTGTGGAAACTAAAAACCTGATAACATTAGGGCCTTTGAAGGTATCACAAATTTCTTATTTATATAAAGTAAAAACAGCAGGTATCAATGTGATAATGACCATGTGTTTAACACACTAATCCACTTTTCCTGAATTTGCGATTCATCAGTTTGATCCTCACTCAAATGCACAAACATGAGAGGAATGTACCTGATGCTGTGAATGAGCTAAGAGGCTGGATTTTTATTAACGAGTCAGTATCAGAACAGTTGGTAACACTGTTCGCTGGTTACATCGACTCAAAAAAACAAGGTCACAACCCTAAAATTTCCTGCAAGCCAGCTGCAGTAATTATTGATGACTTGGCAGAAAAACTTCACTATTTCAGTTTGAGCACTCTTCACAAGTCTCACTTTGTGATCACATGCACTATACTAAAAATATTCTGATGGAAAAAAAACGTTATGGTTAACGGTTAAATAATCATATTCTGCGTAATTCTACGTAATTCATATTCTACTTTGCGGTCCCCAAAGTCAAACTCTTTCTGCCGTTTTATTTGCACGGGCAGATTTGTTCAGCTTGTCTGAAACACAGGAACATCACACCATCATGGCTTCCTGCTCTCCAACCCACCACACTTTATGCTTTTTTCAAAATCCCTGTAATCTTCTCTACAAACTATTAGATGGTGACTCTTTAGTTTAGTGGCCTGACCTTCAGCCAGTCAGCGCTTTGGGCCTGTGTCGTTTCAAACAGTCGATACATTGAAAAACGAGCTGATTCTTCAGGTCGTCCAGTGGCCAAAGACCCTGATAGCGTTCCTTACATTGTCCTCTCGTTTATCGCTCAGAATGAAGTGCTGCATTCACACGCTGTGACCTGGATTGCCTCGCTCCCACAACACATTAGGGCTGGTGATCAAAGGTGGGGAGCTGAAAATATATTTAAATAAAGTGGCGCTTCGTGACTTGATGAATGACAAATAAATCACACAGCAGGAGATCACACATCTATACGAGCAGTAAGTAGGACATGGTGGTTTGTATGAAATGTACGAAGGGCCATGAATCTTGGTGGCTACTATTGTACATTTGAACTTGTGCCTGGAGAAAAACTGATGCTCCCACTTGCTCAGCTTGACAGGAGAATGATGAGGCCAGATGAGAAGCTTGATAGCATGGTAAGGGATGCAGTATTTTCTCTGTACTAATATGTAACAGAAAAGGTACAGCAATTGTATTAAATTTTCATTGGCAGCAGTGACCTTACATAAGCCTTCATTCCCTCTTACTAAGAGAAAAGTTATGTTAACATTGACAAAGCCTATCTGATCTTTTATGTAGCCTGTTTTGACATAGCAATAATTTCTTCTCCCTTTTTATTCCATTTCTAATGATAGAAAAAATAATAAAAATGTCAGGAAAGAAACTTTGAGTTCTTGTTATCTGTACATTCTCAAAAAAAAAAAAAAGGNAAAAAAAAAAAAAAGTCGCTATTGTACACTTTTTCACATTCATTTCCAAATGCAACAGTGTCTCATTCACATGAAGCAGAAAACAGATTATAGATATTCTGGCATCAAGGACACATTGTTCCCCAAGGACACTCTGCTGCTCATTCTCCCTTTAGTCAATATTACATTCACACACACCACTCACACGGCAGCGAGTGTATTAATATGTGTGTGTCTTGCCAGAGGGGAGAGTGTCTCGTTAAAAAGTGGAAATCAGAACATAAACGGTAGTGTGTGTATAGTGGGAGTGGCAGAGCAAGTTGCTCAGGGCATTGTAGGGTCAGACTAATTTTTGTGTGGAGTTTGCACATTCTCCGTGTCTGCGTGGGTTTCTTTCCACCGTCCAACGACACGCAGGTTAGGTAAGCTGGAAACTCTAAAACATCTGTAGGTGTATGTGCGTGTGAATAAGTTTGTCTGTCTGTTTGTTTTGGACTTGTGATGGACTGGCAACCTCTCTGGGGCGTTCCTCGCCTCTTGGCCAATGAATGCTGGGATAGGCTCACACATGACCCCACATAGAATGAGTGTGTAAAGAGAATGGATGGGTGGATGGATGCTACAAAAATTTGGAACACAGCTTTTAACAACCTGCTATTAACGAAGGGCTCTCTAGTTTTGTTGAGAAACTTCTAGAAGGTGAAACAAATTGTGACAAATTGTGACCAAACAGCCAGATGGAAAGTAACAGACAATAACGCAGAGCTTTCAGACACCTTTGTTGCTGGACTTCAGGATGCTGCCTGGAAGCCTCATTTCTCACCGCTTATGACAAAGCACAGAACAACAATAGTATTTATTCTATCACCTAATGTAACTAGATTTTAAATATAAGCTATATGATATGTTGTTCAGTTATTTTACGCTGGCATTATCTGCTCATGAACAAGATTTTCTTCCTGTTCACTGTCAAATATGTACCTACGTATTCAGTTTTTTTAAATTACCATAGTATCAAGGCTGTAAAAACTTAAGCAAATACTTTTTATTCCACTTCAGTTAGCCTACCATTTATTGCTATCAGAGCAGCTGAAAGTTGTAAATCTAACTAACAATGAAAAAAAGCACATGTGAAGTCGTAACCTCTCTGGCGTTCCCCTTTAAGGCCTACACATTATTAGCTGTGAGGGTGTGTGTCTGTGTGTGTGCATCTAGTTTGCATTCAACAAAAGCACAAGGTCAAAGCCCTCACTGAAATGTACAGGAGACTTAAACTGAAGCTAAATAAATGGGCAACGGTGTTCCTTAGCTCAAATCACTGAAGGAAGTATGAAGAGTTTGGAGATCGAAACCAATGTGAAAGTCAGGCAATATATTACATGTCAAAGCATTCCATGTGGAAGTGCAACATACAGTATAATGGAGCAGAGGATCTCTGAGCCACTTGTATCTCAATAAAGTCTTTCATTAATAAGAGTGAGTGATCCAGTGCTTGTTTGTGCTCAGTTCATGTCAGTCCTTCTCTACTCTGGACGCAGAACAGTTCTGGGTACCAGTCTACAGCTGTGGCTATAGTGAAAGAACCCCACCCCACCCCCGCCGTAATACAGAGGTGGAGTATGGGGTGTATGCTAGTAGCAGACAATTGATCCACTCCACTTTCTCTGCAGTGGGAAATCTAAAGTACCACTGATACTCCTCATAACCTCGACATCACGCTCTCATTAGGGTAAGAAACTATTGGCCATATCTGGCCCTTATCCAAAATTATTTTTCCTGTCAAAAAGATTTGTGACATTTGCCCTTTTAAGCAACATCAAAACTTTTGTTTTTTTCGTTTTTCATAAACCTATTTTAGATACAACAAAGTATAAACTTATGTAAAGCCAGATAAAAATAACAAACATCACCATATAGCCTTCCATATTGAGAGAGCTTTGCAAAATAAGGCAGTACACTGTACTGGAATATCCTTTAATGACTATCAATTATTAATTGGCATTAATTGATCAAAGGAAATATGAAAATGGATCCCTAATGGCAATGCATATGTTCAAATATAGGACAGGGACTTTGATTTATTAACAAGTTGCTCATTCCCTCATATTACACAGAGGCAGTAAAATTGTAGATAACAGATCTCCTTTCACAAATTTCCATATAAGGCAATGGAAATATAGCAAGAGTAAGCATGGAGGAGACATGGAAAAGCTTTTGCCCAAGCAGTAATGGATGGATTAAAATACATTTTATACTTGACTTGAATTAAGGAACATTTCATTCGATTTTGAGGCAGAACTGGATCGGGATATGGGTAAAGGCTTCTTCTGACTTTCTAGAACATTGAAAGATGGAGCATTTATTGATATTTTTGCTTACTTCTTGAAAACTCGGATGCCAATTGGTGTATCTTATGATGGACCATCAACCAGATATTGATGTACACATTGATATTAATCTGGATCTGGTGGATTGAAGCATATGCTCGGACAGGGGTCACAGGGATCACTTTTTTTCAGCAGTTTAAAACTGATTTGATTTATTTTCAGTTGTTACAGATAGAAATCAGAAGAGAGGTGATGTATTCAATACTGTTGTACAATTAATTTATATCAGATTTATTTATTTACATTTATGATTTCAAGTAGCAATAGTAAAAGTCTGGCTTTACATGGGTGAAAAAGCTAAATCAGAGGACTGCTAGGTCTTAGTGAAGGCATGCAGTCTCTGTAGTTTCATTCTACTTTATGGATGTTAGATAATGTCTAGTTTGTTGAAAAATAATAAAAATTTAAAAAGAAGCCTTGCTATTCAAGACTTTTAACCAATTAACACATGCAATTTCACAGACCTTTCAAACGCCAATGGCATCCCATGCTTTGTTAGCAATGACATTAGCTGCAATTTACTGAGTTGAAGGGGTAGAGTCAGTAAATTGGTGGCTCCTCCCTCTCAGTGAAAACCTAATGAGCTCAACTATAAAATCAGTGTTGCTGCTCATCGTCCAGAGTTGACAGGAGCTACAGATAAATTCTTAACACTGCGCATGATAAGTTTGAGTCAACATTAAAAACGTGCTGGTAATGACAGCACTGTGTTACTTTAATAAAACAGTTTCTGGGCTAACATGGCTGCCGGTGAATGTGCGGTGACACAGGTGTAGGAAGGGTGAGGGTATATTTAACTGTATATGACTGCTTCTGCTCCCTTGAGGCTTCTGCCCGGTGTTTCTATGACAGCCACGGCTCGTACCGTCCTCCGCGGCGGCTGTGCTGGCTAGCTGCCATCGCGAAGCGTGGAAGTCAACTTCTAACCAAGTTTCCTTCGGTCATTCAGTGACACCTGCTAAACCCAACCAGCTTCCTGTCTTTAAACGGAACATAACGCTCACTTTAACTATGCAGCGGTAGTTAGCTAGTTTAAACATTTTGCCGACATTTTGACGCGTGACACGTTCAGCTGTTTCCAAACTTCTGTGTAGTGGAACAAATAAAACTACCGTGAAAATGCCGGACTTACCTGTAAGACTGCACAACAAGAGGTGAAGTAAAACGGCCGTGCCCCGGTGTCCGCGGTAAGGCCGGTGAATTGACGGTAACATTTTGGGAATCAGTGCAGTACGCTATTACAACAGCCAAAAGCAGACTTCCTTGCCGTTCAACGGTATGTGCTGCTGAGAGCCCAGGCTCCTCGGTAACGACTCCGAACTGCATGTGGACTCTACCATCTACTCAGCACGGAGCGGGGGGGGCCAGCGGCTCACCTGACAAAAGAAGTGAACCATCATGTAGACAGATTCAGCTGTAACATCCCTCTCTTGGAATGATCCACCGGTATACACATTACATCATCTCTGTTGAAAACCCAACATAGATTTTGCTCATCAAATGATGATTTCATTCTTTGTTGCCCATTCACAATGGTCCCTACTGAGTCTATGAAAATAAAGAAACACGTTTTATGCATTTTTAAAAAAAAAGTAATCTCACTTCTTTTTATTTGTATGTAACGTCCTCAATAAATGAAGAATCACTTCATTATTCTTGTAATAATCCTGTGTAAACTGTCTGTGATGCTCAGGAGTGAGTTAAAGTGATTGCACTTGCACTAGATAATATTCTAAATAAAAATTTCTGGACTATAATTTTTCTTTTAAGGATTTAAGCTTGAACTGCACTCCAAACAAACACTGGAACTGCTGAGTGATTACAGAAATAGAATGGGAAACTGAGCTGTTTGTGAGTATGGAACAGTAGCTAAGGTTGGGGAGTATTTTTCACTTCCCTTGTTGGTCATTTTTGGTGGTGCTTATGTCAACAAGTTAATCTTTACACAGTACATGTGGGTGAGGTGATTGGGGGTGACAAAAAGCTAACCAGGTCAGTGCTTTAATTTGAGTCTCATTGCTGTCCTCTGGAGAGCCACAAGGGATACAATTACTCTGCCACTATCCCATTCATCTGCGAATGCTTGTGCATGTGAGTGAGCAGAACAGCATGTCTTCTTTGTAAAATCTCTCTCCAAGTGGGTAAAATTAGACTACTGGATATTCTCATTGTTCTTTAGCCCAGGCAAAAAAATTCGCCTTGAGTGCCAATCATCAATATGAAAGTTAAATTACAAAGAATTTCTATTAAGGGGAGAGAGAAGTGTATAGTCAGATATTTACCTTAGGAGCTCTTTCAAAGTCACAGTCATATTAAAATTGAATATTGGTATAATACCCCATGAGGGCAACCTGTTTTCATGGAGCAGAAGATTTTTCCATTTGACGGGATCTTTCTTTTAGTGCACGATGAGCATTGTTGTTATGCTCCACAAAATGCATGCAGTATGTCGCATATCATTGCTTTTATGCTCTTTGTTTCATATTTTCTTTTTCTTGCATCAGCAGCTTATTTTCATAATTGGACTTTTAGCTATTTCTGCTTATCAAGAAATATAGTCAAAGTTTTGTAACCAGATCCACCTTAGGGTTTTATGCTAATACACTGAAAGGTCGGGGACAAAATACCAAAACACCTCTACAATCCAGTGCAGTCTAATATAGCAGCACTGCAATACATCCTGCCATTGTGGAGCTAATATTAGCTTTTGTTAAGACTTGGTCAGAAATGTCTTTGATTCAACACACTGTTGACAAATTTAGGTTATAGCTTGTGGTGTTTTTGTGTTGGATTCAATTTTTGTAAGGTGTTCAGTCCATCAAGACGTATGCTATAATCACAGCAAATATATATCATTAAATGAGGAATCAAAGATTTTCTGCAGGCTTGATCCCCAGGTCACATATCAGTTAATGAAAAGACAGAACAATCTTTCTGTCTTCTCTCACTTCACCTCCTCATTACATGAAATTGGCTGAGAAATCATTCTCTTTGCTGGACATGCTCTCCTTGTATGATCGAAACAAAACTGACTTAAGTGCATTAAACTGATTCACCTAAACAGAAGTCATAAGTATCAAGCTTAGCTGTTATAAACAAAGACAGAGTCCATTTTGTTGGCTGGCTGTGATCATGATAACAACCGTTGCATTCTGCTCTCGCTCTAATGCTCTGTCTGTCACCAGGTACTTTCTCTGGAATGTTTTTCAACACTTTAAGTGCTCTTCACGAGGGCCAGGGCGGCATTGACAGGGGCTTCAGGATTGTAGTGAAGTAAAGATCTGTTAAATTAGTCCACCTCCCACTCAGAATTTTCTTTTATCCAGTGGATCAGCACCTCCCTCCCTGTTTACCCACATAAATTGGCCTCTGCTTATTTTCTGTCTCAATTCTTTCTCCTACACAAGTGTCCATCTGGACTGTGAGTGAGAACAGAGGGGGTGGAATTTCATTTTCACATATTCAAATATATGAAAAGTGTGATCAACATTTACTGTGAATTAAGCTTTTTTTAACCAATATTTTTACATAACGTCGTATAAGTTGCATATTGCTATACACTTAATAAGTAACAGGACATAATCATGGTTGCAAGGCATACATTTGAAACCCAACGGCGACATCTGCTGGCTGAAAGAATGAATTGTTTTACACGCAGGTTCAATGAGAGATTCACAGACTCTGCATGGTTAAACTTTAGATTGTTAGATGCTGAGTTACCAGGTCAGCACCTTCTTGTCATAGGCTACTTTATGATTTTTAGCTCAATAACTATGACATAGCTAGACATAATGACAAATGACATTCATACTGTCTGTGCATCCTATCAGCTTTTATGACATTTGTTGCACATGTTCAAGGTTGAAATATTAATTATTATCTAAAACAAGAGCCTTTAAAAAAAAACAAAAAAAAACATTCATCATAAACTAAACTTGTATTTTACACATACGCTGTCTGTATGTGTATTAAGTGCTGATATGTTTTGGTGTTATTGGTGTTTTAACAATTAGTGCAATATTGAGCATTCACTTTGGAAAAAAAAAGACTCATATAAGACCTTACTTATATCTTCTAGATCTGCCATTTATGGAGTTTTATGTGTTTGGTTTTTTTTAAAATATATATATGTGTGTGTTTCCACTCTGAAAATTAAACAAACAAAACTATTTGTATCTTTTTAAATTAAACATCAGTACAGATATTCATGAGTAAAACATGAGTCGAGTTTTCATCTCTTTTTACTTCCAGAGTAATGCTGTAGTTGTAAAAAAGCATAAACAGCAGCAGATATTTGAGTGCGCAGGTTAAAATTGGAACTGTAAAACAGTTAATAATGTGGTTATGATTTCTATAGTCAAAAACATAAAAAAATAAATTAACATACTGTATAATCTAATTCATTGAGGAGACATTAAACTTGACAGGTTAAGCATACCATACACTTACTTCATCTTACACTAAAGCAAAGGGAGAGAAACAAATTCAATATCATTTTTAAAAAAAAATTGTGCAATATAAAGTTTATTGGAAATTGTTTGCATTTCAATGTTTTTGTGCAAAAAAAAAAAAAAAAAAAANAAAAAAAAAAAAAAAAAAAATAAGAGCAATGCGTTACACAGTTATTGAGACTGTTATGGCTTATCAAATGGCTTTACTTGATTCTTGAGACCAAAGGTAAAATAGTAACTGAAGACTTGTCTTAAGTTCTGATCTCTGAGGCCATATATGAGTGGGCTCAAACACCTGGGGAAAATGATAAGGCCTAAAAAGAGGGCATACGTAATATGAATGGCCATCGCAGGATTTATGCTTGAGTGCCCACTGGAGTTAATCGTATTCAGCATCATATTAAACAGAGTTGAGGTCAAACAGAGGCATAATTGAAGCAGATGCAACAGCACAGTCTTGTGGGCCTTAGTAGCACTGGACTTATTAGAGGAAGCAGCCCTCACTGTAAGAACAATAGCGATGTATGTATAGATGATAGTGATACTCACCAACACAAAATACGTAAAGGTGAACACTCTATTTAAAGTTGCATAAATCTGTAGTTTGAACACAGTGTTTCTGATGCAGATGCGCAGCTCTGAGGAAGATCTGTTTTCAAGAGCAACATAGACAAAGAACTGGCTGAGTGAGTCTAAAGAGGCTGCTGTCCACATGACTGCAATGATCACACCTGTCCTCCTGGTGGTGGCGATCTCAGAGTGCCTCAGTGGAAAACAAACGGCGACATACCTCTCCAGAGACATCACAGCAAGGTTGAGGGGTGACATTTTAGTAGTTATACCTGTAGACAGCAAAACGACTACACAAACACAACTTATCAATTTAGCCTTGGTCACAGCAAAGAAGAACATAAACATAACCAAGATAAGGTGCAGGGAGTCGGTGAAGAGCAGGTGACCAAACAGAATGTAGCGGGAGGACTCCTTAAAGAGAGGCTTCCTGGATAAGGCAAACAGCATGACTCCATTTATATACAGGAAGAGAAGACATGGCAGGACAGACAACGCAACTCTGACATGAGTCTGAAACAGAAGTAACTTGACCCCAGCTGTGCCATTCATGGCTACAGCTTCATGAAGGATCTGTAAAGACATGGCACACACACACACACACACACACACACACACATACATCAGACTGTACCCAACACCCATAACACAGTATGTACAAACAGTGTTACAAGAGCATTATTTATAATTGAAGCCTGTTTAGGGTGAGAGTGCTGAAAAATATCTTCTACAAGCATATTTTCCTGAAACAACGTGACCACACGAAAAAGTAGTATCTATACAAAATGCTAAACTATACCACTACTTTATTAACAAACCAATGTTATAGTATCACAAAAATGAGACAACCTGAAAAATATATAGAATCTGCTGAGTTAAAGGCTTGTAAATTTATTTATTTTATTGTAATAGTTTGAGATACATTACTTACTTGTTGCTGGTTTGGCCTGAATTCATTTGTCAATGCAGCTCTGGTGTGACAAATGATTCAGTCACTGACCCATAGCGTTCTTCTTCATATAAGTCATCTGTGTTCATACATCATCAAGTATGCCCGTCTAACCACCAATCAAAGCACAGCATTGTTAATGGATTGTTGACAGGATGCTGAGTTTGAGAAGTTAGTGACAAAGAAAACAAAATACTGATCATTAACAAAATCCAAAAGAAAAATGGATTGTATGATTGTATCTTCTTCATTGTGAAAATGCATATATATTTTTATGTTGCATTATCACATACTGTAACTTCACTGCACAATTTTCCAACATTAAAACACAATTAAAATCCATAGAAATTTAGTTGAGGGATTTTTTAAAATATGGTACATACAGCATTATACTACAGTATAAGAATATTAGGGTCCAATTTTAAACACAGTTTACATCTGCTGCACTTGTCTATTTTCCCACATAATGTCTACTGCATGTCATTAGTTTGATTTGATATATTTTTAAAGTAGCAGGTCAGGTTGTAAAGTGATTCCTAAAATGCTTCTTCACTATGAGCAACCTAGTGTAGATTCACATATAAATCTTAAAAAAAAAAACAGGTGTAAATTCTCCCTCCTTGATCAAAACTTGTTGATGAATAGATATCAGTACTGAATATGTGAATTTTAATACTGTTTTATTCATTTAGATAATGAATAATAGATTTATGAATTACTTTGATATTGGTCCAATTTAATATTTTATCACAATTTCATATTAAATTTTTATTTAACATTTGTAACATCTTAAACACGTTTTAGGAGCTCATTTTTTCTTAATTAAGATGCTATGCATAACTATTTTCCTTAGTGAATAATTTCCTGATACAAGGATTTCTGAGAGGAGAAACAAACTGATTATGGATGGTTATATATTAAAAATAAAATGATCCCTTCAATCTTAGCCAAAGGTCAGAGTGTAGGAAGTCCTTTGGATTGTGTTTGATTACTGGTTTACTAAAGCTGGCTGGATAACAACACTGAGTAAAGCCTGCCACGTTCACATTCCACATTCCCAAATTTGGGTTGAATAAAAGGACTGGTCAAACTCAGACATCTGGCCCTAAAACTTTTGACGAAACATTGTCCATTAAAGTACTCATGAAACTCAGTGTATCAAACAGATACAGAATTTTCATTCAAAATGTAATAAGTTGTAGAGTATATTGAGCTTGACTTTCAAGCTCAACTACATCATAATACAACAATAATCACAATACAGAGATGTAGGATGATGATAATAATGTAAGTATTTCAGCACCACTGCATAATGGACAGCTCCGCTACATCCATATTCATGAGGTATGGCTAGCAGCGACTCACTACTGAAATAAACTTCTCCTTTTTGGATATTTTTTTAAGCAGAACTCACCCAGTTTTACAGGGGTTCCCTTCAGAAATTACAACCCTTGTGATGTCATAGAGGTAATTTTCTCTGTCTTTGCACAACACCTCCTGCAGCAGCAAAAGCCTTATACAGTTATTTTATGCTGAATAGTGCTCCCCGAGACTAATAAACTGAATTTGATGTGTAAAATTGGCTTTCTTTTTAATAAAAATAAATTGTGTATGTGTGTGTCGGATTAAATGAATAGTTGGTGTTGATGTTTTTGCTATGTGAATGTGGCCTCGGTACAGAGGGTGGACAAAATAAAACCATGTAATGTATGAAAGTAAGTTTTATTTATATCTCAAGTAAAAAGGTGATTCACAAAGAAATACCATAAGAAATACTATACGCAGAATGAGCTAAACAGAAGAAAATGCCAATCCAATCCAATAATCTTGCAAATAATATTAAGTTTAACGCTAATTGTTTTTTGAGACTGTGTACCAGAGGAGATTTAGTATTGTACTAAATTGCAATTATATTTACAGGCATTCCTGTTATTTTGTCTACCTGTATCTCCTACATGTTCTTATGTCCCACTTGCTCTCTTTTCAACATATTTCGGAGAAAACACATTTTTTTATGACTACAGAACAACCACAAAGGCCCAAAATGATGCAACCAAACAGCTGAATGATAATTACAGTGACATCATAGCGATCTCAGTGGTTTTGGCTCTTTGGAGGTCAGTCATTAAGGTTCATTAATAATTCAAATGTTTATAGTGCACATCATTACAACACATTTTAGAAGTTAGTCTATAGAGGGATGATTAAAAGCTCCATATCATTCCCTGGTGTATGTAAATGCCATGGAGGGGGGACATGTCATCAATGTCATGAAGTTTAGGAAAACACTGATTGCTGTTTGTTCATATTTGGAATTTTATTCATGAACTGAATACTATCTAATAAACCTGACTGCAGAATTGCTTTTTTTTTTTTTTTTANTTTTTTTTTTTTTTTGAAAAGTAAATAAAATGCTTCTTTCTCAAGTTGCTTCAGAGTGTAGAAAGAAATACATTCCCCACCTATGGCTCCTATTGCACACTTGGTCATTCAAGAAGAGGGAATCTCTCTTTGATTTGCCTCTCCCGAGGTTTCTTTCATTTTTTCCTTGTATAGTAAATTTTTTAGGGAATTTTCCCTTGTCGTCTTAGAGAGTTTGGGCTGGGTTGGTAACTTATTGTGTGGGCCTGTAAAGCCCTTTGAACCATTGGATGATATTGGGCAGTAAAAATAAACTTGACATTGTACTGTGCAAAATGTAAAATTTTATATAAAATATTAGTTTATATATGTTAAAATAATAAGGGTTTTCTTCAGATGTTGACATGAGCAGCCAGACAGAAAGCTTATAAGTGGTGTAGGAGTACATTATCAATTTATGCAGCTCATAATTTTTTTTTTTTTTAAATATTTTATCTCAGCATAGGGAAGTTTTCTGAAGTTTGATGGCACAAAGGCATCTGTTACCTGAATATTCATGAATACAACCCTCCTTAATGAACTTTCTAGATTAAAATATATATCATAAGACAAACAATTAATGCAAAATAATTTATTGTCTAGATCTGAGACAAGAAAATTTAAATATTTGAGCAAAAAACAAAAACAAAAAAAAAACCGCTATGCATGCCCCGATTTACTGAATCTGACATAAAGAGGAAAATAGTATGTTGAACTATGGTTAAAGTTCAGATATTTAATAAAACGCACATTCAGCTTGTGCCCAGTGGACTGTGTACGATGGTGATTTTTTCTCACTGTGACAATTTGTTCTCTGGCTACAAGCCTGAGCCACTGATGCAGAACACAAAGCTGTCATTATCTAGTCATGCATAATGATGAGTACAATGAAGAGGAATTCCAAAGCAGGCTTGGTGGCCTCCAGAATATCCAATGCCAACTCTTCAAGCCAAACAGGTTGCATGTAAAAGTTCCTAAACTTCAAAATGGGGCTCTGAAATACTGGAACTCCAGTAGCTTGTTGGTTCACTAAATCAAAGTCTTGCCAGATAGGCCTACTATCTCTTTTGTTCGAAGAGAAAGTGACAAATTGAGCAAATTACAAACTGATTAATCGCAGCAAGTGTAAACTGGACTCACCTAACATTCCCAATCTTTAGCGGGATTTGGAGTGTTCCGTGTCTGTTAGAATATTTATGTTGTGCATCTTAAGTACACAGCAGACCCAAACTTCATTTTTCCATTTTTTTTTTCCTTGGGGGGGGGGAAGATATTTTTTACCCTCTGCTCATAATTTATTTTTTTGTCACCCTTTATTCTTTACTGCTGAATCTGTAAATGCGCAATTCTTCTGCATATGATAAAAAAAAAAAAGTTCTGGAATAAGATTAAAGTTACTGAAGTCCTGCAGTTGACATCTGGGATNGATAAAAAAAAAAAAGTTCTGGAATAAGATTAAAGTTACTGAAGTCCTGCAGTTGACATCTGGGATGGTGGCGACAGCAGCCTGAACCACTGTCCCTTTATCCTCCCTGGCTGAGGTGCTTATTATGCATAACTGAGTTATTAATGCTTATTAAGGCTTCTTGGGTGCTGAAACACCAGTCATGTTATCTTGCTACACAATGTCAAAGTATCAAATTTGAAAATAAATACATAGATATTTCACTTATCAAATATACAACAGCATAAATGAGTTTTCCTGCATCAATCTTTAATTATGCTTTAGATCCAAACATTAGAAATACATATAATAATGATGCAATTATCCAACATAACATGAACAGCTTTACATTTCAGATATTTTAAAAAAGTATTGAAAAGGATACTTAAAACCAAGTACCAGTGTTTTAAAAATAAGGCAAAACTGGAGGCAAAGTAACTATGTTATGACAAAAGCAAAATAATAATAATACTAATAATAATAATAATAATAATAATAATGATAATAATAATGGTTGTTACTGTTTTTAATTTGATGTTGAATTGTAAGATGGTGATGATCTTGAATCTTGAAACATTTCTTCTAAAGCTGCTGGCTGTATCTAGATTGAAACTGAAATTAGCTGCAAAAAGATTGTGATGTTGCTCAATTATTATGCAAAAATAAACAATGTGCATCCTGTAGTTTTGCTAATCTGATAATTGCTAAATTGCCCTGGCTTCTAAAACAGCACAATTTAAATATTCTAAATTATCTGAAAGCACAAAGCAGTGACATAAGTAGACAACATACTGATGTGTGGTACTATATCTTGTAAAAAACTGAGAAATTCTGAATGTTCAATCATTTTAACATTAAAACCTTTAAAAAAAAAAAAATTACTACTTTATTCTGATGTTAGAGATTCTTCAGTTAAATACTATTAATGATATCTTAAAGGACCATACCGTCCACTTTGCATGTTTGAGCCTAATATATTCAATTTTCAAACGGTAACGTTACTGACACTCATTTCCCTACTGGAACTACGTTTTTTATTGCACTTCAAAGCTTAAACTTCGTAACTTCGAAAAAAACCTGAATATATGCCTTGTTCGCAACGATGGATTACCTATCCCAAGAACGTTTAAAGTATCAACAAGTTGATTTTAATAGCATACCAGAATGAACTGAAACCAATGGCGGTCTGGAAGGTAGGAGAAAAAAAAACTTAATTACTATTCCAGTAGTATACTTTGGGAAATATTTTAGGCTCAAACATGCAAAATAGGCAGCAGTAAGGTCCTTTAAAATAACCTTCTGTTTGATAAATCTAGCTTGGCACATACGTTTTTATAGAAACTTGCAGTCTTACCACAGATATCCCTCCTTAAATTCAGTGAATTTGTGCCGGACCATAAATGTTGCTAGAGCATCTGCTACCTGGTGACAGAGAGGAAAGACTGATGTAAGACAAAATGAAACAAGTGAACAAACTAAACCAGATGAGCAGACATAAAGGCTACAGGTCTTAAGCCCAGTTCTGATTCATTGCATATATCCTTTTTTTTTATAGCCTCTTTAGATGATTTTGTAACTGGCTCATTTCTGATATCTGTGTTTACACTGTTTGAACCTGAAACAAGCTTGTTTCAGGTTCCTCCCTACCTTGATTATATTTTAAGGTAGGGAGGAAAGTTTAGAGCACTTGTTGCAGGTTGGGCATGTGGCAATGGTTGCTGCTGTCATTCATATGTGGACAAAGTAGAAGAGTGTCATATTTTATGATGTGTGAGTTGGAACATTAAGTAAATCTGATCTGTTTTTAGATGAGTCACATCAGCAGACATCTGAGATATATAGTATATGTGTGTGTGTGTATATATATATGTACATATATATATATACTGTATATACATACAATATATCAGATTTTATATATCAGATTTATTTTCACATATGAATATGGCCTAAAACGATCTGAGAAAATCTGATTCAATGCGCTTTTTTTTTTTTTTAATGTTCCCTACACATATACCGTGTGTGAGGATAAAATAAAAGGGCCACTTGTACCTGGTAATTACATTAAAAGCAACACTACATTTGCCACAAAAAATATGTTAATAACATGTCAGATTGATATTTTTCTTCCACTGGTGGGTTCGAGTTCCTCTTAAATGACATTTAGCTTACTGTATATGGATTCTGATTGTACGTTCAGTGCAGCTGATGTTCAGTTAATTACTTACTTTTTCAGGTGCGTCCTCATGGACAGCATGACCACACTGAGGGAGGACCTGCATCTGAAACTTTCCTGTGGTCCAACAGTGAGACAATGAGTCACTGATGTCATGGACATGACTGTGGACTGTTTCCGACACTCAAACATAGGAACAGGAGGAAAGGAATCTATGCTGCTTACCTTGCATCTGTCCAATAGTAAGGTCTTTGTCAAGCCTGTCCACTCCTGTAGAACCAGTGTCAGTCAGGGGTATAAATGTGGGGACAATGGTGCAAAAAAAAAAAAAAAAAAAAAAAAAAAAAAAAAAAACTTTTTATAATCTATATTAATTCAAAACTAGTAATGGGAGTGGTCTAAACTTTTCCCTGCAAGGATCTTAATAATATAAGAACACACACAGCTGACTGTTTAGAATGAGAAGAGCTCTGACCTGCAAGCAGGAGCAGTTTTGGCACAGGGCAGGAGAGAAAGAGGGCAGACAGGCCACTGAACCAGCCCTCCCAGTATTTTTCTGTCTTTGACAACTCCACTCGCCAGGTGAACACACTCTCCTTTTTCATCTGTATGGAAGCAATCAATATTTAAAGGTGCCTTTTAATCCCTCTCCAGCACTCACACTCACACCAGAAAGAGAGAGAGAGAGACAAAAAGACAAAACCTCTCGGTCATCCTCCTTCATTCTTTTCTTGTTGGATTCTTCTTCTGCTTCTTCATCCTCTTCCTCTTCTATTATACCTTCGCTAATGCTATTAGAAACACCCGGACTGCTGTTGGATTCCTCACATCTGTGAATGTAATACAGAGGAGAGGAATGTAACACACACAGCTTTGCAAACACACAAACCGTACTTGATGTACAGATGAGAAACAGCAGACGTACTTTTTCACCTGACCTCCCATTGACACGCGTGCTGACTCAATGTTTCGGATCTGGCCGCTCTTCACACTGAAAGGACATATTCAGGTGTTTGTGTGCAACAATTAAAAGAAGGAAATAGTTCAGTCAGGTTAATGTAAAGCTCTTAGAATGGACAATTAAAAATTCGACAATCAAAAATACATCCAGATAGCTGTCCAAATTATAGCAATTACATGGCCCAACAAGGGTCCTGTTGGTTTTAGGAATCAATAGGATATTTATCAAACTGCAAAAAATATATATAATTTTGCCAAAATGTATTTACTCCAAGACAACCAATAGCTGCATGATTTTACCTCCATTCAATGGCGTTCTCCAGAGATTTAAAAGTCTTTGGCCGACTTCTGAGGAAATTCTGCATACTGTTCAAAGCATCCATTGCTGTGCCTGAATGCAAAAAACACAAGTATTTGTCATTACTGTATCCAATACTACAAAACTGATCTGAGTATCTGAAATGAGTTACTGGGAAACCGGAGACAAAAATCTTGTCCACAATGTTTCATCAAAACGTTATTTGCTCAACTGAGCATCTTAGAACTGAAAAAAAATAAATAAATAAATACTTCTGAGCCATGCAAAGGACACCTACCCTCCACAACATCAATGACACAGAGGCCAAGGAGGGATGGTATATGATTGGCAGCAGCTGTATGAACTGCAATAGCCCCCCCCATGCTGTGTCCAATAATCACAATAGGAGGTGGGTTCTCTCCATACAGCATCTCCACCACTTTGCCTACGTCCCTTATGGAAAAAAGAAACAAGACTTATTATATTAACATTTTAATCAGCGATATCAGTCACTGATATCACTGATTAAAATGTTAATATCAGTCCATCTTTCTGAATAAGAATAAATATCAAAAACCTCCAGACAGATTGTAATTGGCTACAACAACAGAAGCCAGTGTATTTTTATTTAAAGGCACAATTCATAACCTACTAATACATGGAACTGATTAATGCATGTCTGATCAGCGAGGCTGCAGGCGTTTTTTTGTGATGTCCAGTTATCACAGGACATGAGTCTTGGGTTCAAGGCATCTGTGAGCACAACTTACTTTGCCATTGTGTCTGCAGAGAGATCTTCAGGATTTTTCACTTTGGTGTCACCTGAAGGTAACAAGAGAGAAAAATAAAAAACAATATTTTTCCATCTAAACTCATAAATATCAAACGAATGATACCACTGTTAGAAGCTGTCCTCCAACCGCAGGTGACAATGCTTCAGAGTTTAAGAATTTTTACACATCATAATGGCTATGGCAGATTAAGTCTTTCCTTGTGTGTAACTGATATGTTTTTAAACAAATCAAATGAGTGTTCGAGTGAGGATAGATTAAGAGATTTGGAAGATTGCCAAAGTACATTTTGTCACATCTTAAATATTAAGCTGAAGGTGCTGGGAGGCAGTGAATAGCATTTTTGTTGTCTGGCTAAAACCCTGAAATACACTGAATGTCAAATAACTACAGAATGCCTGTATACATGCATATGTATATGAACGTACGTACATGTCGGAATGAATGGGGATCAATATACAATCAAATTGAGAATTATCCCTTAACATCTGCAACTTATTACATTTGCACAGATGTCCTGAGATGGAATGTGACAAAGTCCAAAAATGTTCCTTATGTACAAAATAAACATGCCTGTGTAGGGGTACATTTACCATGAGCTCGGAGGTCCATAGCCACCACCCGGCAGTTGATCCTGCTGTATATGACAGCCTGCAACACACACAAGAAATCATTAATGTCACATTATACCTATCAAATATGATGATGTAAAAGGAGAACAGGTACACAAGAGTTCACAGAGTGTAGAATGGACAGAGTTTCAGTAATATTTATTAGTCTCACAGTGAAGACAGCCCAGGAGAGAGCAGAGTGGCCTCCTCCGTGGAGCAGTAGCAGCACAGGACCATGAGAACCACTGCAGTACAGTCTGAAAATGTGCAGACAAGTCAAGGAAATACACACCAGTACCCTGAAAGAGTTATGAATCAAGAAGATATTCTGCACGTTTTATTTTGGTTTATATATGAATGTGTCTGTTTCACAGTGACACAACTTGTACTTTATTCTATGAAGGGAGATAGCACACAGATATAGAAAAGTATCAAACTGTGAAATTAGATAAGTATCTGTAGGCAACTGCCACACCAAAGCATTAACAATTACATTTCCTTTAGACCAACAGAAAAAGGAAGCAGAAAACAAGGATATATCTTTTCCATTTTCATTTTCCACCTCAACATCTTCTATGGTTTCAAAGTACTGACTCCAGGGCAGTGGGGAGAAGTCTCTCTTCCGGCCAGGTCTGCATGTAACAAAAGAAAAGGATAAAACAATTTATGTCCTGCATGATCCCATACCACTGCATGAGAACTCTTATAGGTAGTTTAAAATACATAGATGGACTTGCATGCAAAGGCAACATATAAATCCTCTGAATGTGGTTCAGAGCAGAGGACCATTTACTGGTTCTGCATACAGCAAGTCAAGGCTATGGGCCATTTTTAACAGTTGATAAAGTCAAGTACATATAAATCTCTGTTACATTAGATCATCTACTGAAATCAGTTAAACATCAAGCAAAATAATGCCTATATTGAAAACGTGATAAAATTTTTCAGTTGTGGCTGCAAAATAAAGATCTCCAGGAATGAGAGAGTGATTCGGTCTCTTCTAGTATCAATAACTATGGAGGCACCAAGAGTTTGATGAAGCCAAAGGCAATATCCAATGTTTTCCCCTCAATATCAGCTGGTGCTGATTTTATTATCAGCTTGATACTACATTTTTATGTAGTGCAAATACATATACAAAACGACATTGTTACCTGACTGAAGGTTATCTAATATCGGCCAGTAATGAGAGTTTCTCCTGTTTTATCAATTACTGCAACATGCTGGTATATACAAAACTTTAACCAAAGAAGCCAGAAATATGTTGTGACAACTTTCACTACACAGCCTGTTTCAATCTAACCTATCGTTAGCTTTGTAGATCTAGCAAGACTATCCTTACGTTAACAGGTGTACAGATTAATGTTTCAAGAAGTGTATATTGAAACCGTTATGTGTTCACTTTCCCACCAAATAGCCTAGCTAATAGTCAGTGGATACTATATGGATGGGTTTAATCTAAAGATTGTAAAATGACAGAGTTATTAAAGATAAATCGTTCGTGTCGTGCAGCCTTTTAACTAACACTGATGGTCCAAACAGAAGCACCTAAGTTGGGCTGAAGTGAGTCAGGTGAGGTGTTGTGTTCAGGGCGCTAACGCTAGCTCTGGTTTTAGTACAACATCAGAGGCACAGCAGGTGGCTGTAATGATGCAGAGCCACCAACTAATGCTGGGCATTAACGCAGGTAACGGTGGGAGGCTAACAAGGTTGATAGCATACAGTTATGCTGCTAGCTAACTCACCCCATCCTCATCTTGGAGCTCGACTGAAAGCCACCTGCCACTGGAGGTCTGGAAGCTAACAGATTTAGATGCAACTGCTTCTCCATGTTGTCTACAGCGGACTCGGGGTCTGTCAAGAAATGTTTGATATGACCTCCTTCCTCTTTCGCAGCATATGATTTCCTTCGACACCTGCACTAACCCTAGCCAAGTATTGGTAAATTTCAGTAAGGGGTCGCTAGAGCTAACAGCTAACGTTCTTCTGCTGCTGTCGTGATTCGTTTGCATCTGCTTCTTCTTCGTGTAATTTCTTTATAGCGGTCAGCATTCATGTGATCAGTATTACCGCCATCTACTGGCTGCAGAGTCAATCATTCGTCTCATCACTCCAATAATGTTTTTTTTTTTTTTTTTTTTTTTTNTTTTTTTTTTTTTTTTTTTCTTTCTCACGAAATTAAATACTACCTTTTCATTCGTCCATCACAGGAACTATTTAGACTTTAACAGATGAAGACTATGGAATGTTTGGTTGTATAAAACGCAACGTTTATAGCATTGTTATAGTAGTAGTAGTAGTTTGACTGCAACAATAGCAAACTCACCCTCACTTAACAAAAGCAATAATTTGATAGAAACTATAAACTTTCTTAAAAAAAAACAAAAAAAAAAAAAAAAANAAAAAAAAAAAAAAAAACAACAACAACTCAAAATTATAAAGGTGACAAAGCTACATGGCCAAAAATTGTAAAGAGGAGATGTCCAATGTAGAAGCCCTTATCTTTCATATCTGTGGCTTACATTAATATGGAGATTTTGTAATCTGGAAAAAATGTAAAATGAACATGGCACTATTTTATCTTCCTACATTCCCATATTCAGTTTCACCATTTGAACACAGGGTGGCAGCAGTCCACATTAAACTGATAAAACTGAGGAAACTCTCAGCAGCATTGAGAGGTCAGGGAGAAGTCAAGAACAAAGCCAAAGGTTTGTGGTTACACCCACTCAGCTTGTATATAAAATAAACTGGAAAACTTCCTGTGAGCAGACAAATGCAGTTTAGAGGGAAGAAAAACTACTAAACATGTCAGTTTTCTCATATCAGACATATTGACTTGTCAGATACAAGTGTAGCATATTCCATTCAGCTGTCAGTGCCAGATCACATGCTGACTCACTGGCACACCTAAATGGAAAATGCCATCAATTAGTTACACCTGTGCTTTTTTTTCTGCTGTGTCAGTGTTCACTGTGAGAAAAAGATTTGTATCAGGTTACATAATGTCTTTACTTTGTTTCAGAGATGGGAGAAGCAGACAGATCTGATGAATATAAAAGTGACCATGAAGACTAGAAAAGGGATAAAAGGGAGACAAATAAATTGATACCAAAGGGACACTTCTTTTGATATGGTTGTTGATTATAGTACTGTTGAAATACACTTGATGGAAGGATATAACTAATCCAGTGAATTTAATCATTTGTCTTCCATCAATTATGTCTATAAACCTAGATAAAAAATTCTTGTGTTATCAACATAAAACAAGACTGTCTGAAAAATTGACATTTCACATTTGAAGATTACATTTACATAACATGTATTTAATCCAAAGCAATTTACAAGTGACTATCAAGGAAAAGTTCTACTTCCACTGTGTCAGTGACAGAGGCCTGTAAGAAGTGCTTAAAGTCGTTATAGTCGTGGTATGACACCATCATCTGAGGCCAAACGGGTTCCAGCTAAAGTCTTTTTAATGTTTGACAGGAGGTGAAAGCTGGAGGGGGGGGAGGGGTCAAGTCACATAAGTAGAGTGGGTGCTGAGCTAGATTTTTAAAAAAACACACAGTCAAGGGTAGCAGCAATTAGTGACAACTGTTGTGTGTGCAGGTGCACAAACCTTTGTCTGATTTCCACAGCATTGAATTCATTTGAGACTTCCCAAGTTATTACCTTATGTCACAGGGCTCAGAACTTATCAATCATCACTTAGAGACCAGATATCACTGTTGACTTTTCTGCAGGCCTCTCAGAAATTCTTCATTTAAGTAATGAGGTGCTAGATATGTTTGCTGTCAATAAACCTGTTCAAGTCAGGTTTCTTTGTTGATTTGGCTTAAAGGACCATACCACCATTTTGCATGTTTGAGCCTAATATATTAAGTTTTCATCCTGTTGTCAGTTCTTCACTACAGCACTTGAATGCAATACTAGGAAGCATTTTCAGATCACTCTGCACTTTTTATTGTGCTTAAATGCTAAAATTATGTAACTTAGAAAAAACCCTGAATATGTGTCTTGTTTGTGGTGATGGATTACCTATCTCAAGAACGTTTCAAGTATCAACAAGTTGATTTTAATAGCATTAGAATGAACTGAAACAATGATAGTCTGGAAGGTAGGAAAAACTTTTTTTAATTCGCTGTTCCAGTAGTATGCTTGGGGAAATGAATGTCAGTAACATTACATGAGTGAAAATTGAGTATATTAGGCTCAAACATGCAAAATGGATGGTATGGTCCTTTAAACATATTCCTTGTAGCTGCTGAATAAGCACACTCATTTAAACATTGTTCACAACATAGTGTTAACATATACATGTTTGTCAAGCTGCAGACATTTGACTGCTCTTCATAGGTTTTTTTTTCTTTTTTTTTTTTGAAAAGATGAGACAAGAGTTTAAGATTTATACCTGAGTTAATGAGGAGAACAGACACAGGGGAACACTGAGCCATTTGGCTTGTTTGCTCCACTAACCTCTGAAGTGTCTCACTGGCAGACGTTATTTATAGTATAATGGACTTTATTTATAGTGTAATGGAAATTAACTGTTTCACAGCACTGATTTTGGATTTATGGTGTTCAAAGAGAGCACCATGGCTGGATCCAGTTTCATTTCAGAGGCAGTGGGGGGAGGTCACTGCAGACTGGCTCAAACCAGAGGAGCAAGTTGTTTACCAGGGGTCCTATGTGCTCAAAGGGTACTCACACAGTGTTCCTAGGAGCCTGTTTTTAACTTGAGGTGGAAAAAGACAGGTGCTGAAAGCAGCTACGTCTTGCCTACATAACACTGTGGGGTGCCTTTTCCCCACTTTTTATTTACGCTCTCAAAAAAAATCTAATAAAATCAAAATGTGTCCAAAGGTGCTAAAATCATAACCATCAGTCTAAAAAATCTTACAGATATCTCTAAAGCCTGAATAACTGTGAAGTGAAGTGTAGTAGTAGTGAAGAAAATGTCACAGGTCAAATAATGATACAGTATAAGTAGTCAAACAGATAAAGGCAGGAGGACTAAAACACTGGAGGCACATTTTAGAAATTAAATAATTAATGGTACAGTTTATGGACCATAACAACATTCTGACGCATGCTGTAACAGCAGCTGGCACTCTACATGTTTAGAGGAGACACTTTTGCATAGTCAACCGCATGACAACATAAACTTGCAAAAGGGCATGACCTGGAGCTGGCATGGAAAGTCACATGTACTCAGGCATGCTTTTGTGGGACTCTAACACATACCTACAAAGTCTCCCCATACAGTTTCAAATCTCCATCCTGTTTGCTCTTTGAGTTGTTAATTTTCTTTGCCAGATGTTGATGGCCTGAATGATTGCATACAGATGCCTCACTCATCCACCCACCCTTGTTCATTGAAAGGATTGGCTGGGAAGTATGGCGGTTCCCTTTCCTGGAACATTTTGTGACTGCATTTCGCGCAGGGGGAGGACGAGGGAATTCCTACAACTCCTGAACCACTTCTGCAAGTTTATTACGGTGCACTTGCACTGAGAAAAGGCTAAGATGCAAATGTTAGCCACCACAGCACCCTGTCAGCCAGCGAAATGCCCTATGAAAACACTCCTGGAATCCAGACAGGCCTCTCTGTCTGATTGGTCACTCAGGTCAGCCAATAGGAACATAAAGTAGGCATGTTGTGAAATTAGATGAATGGGTTCTTGAAAGTCACTGTGGTAATGTGAGACAGTGTTACATAGCAAGAATAATAGTATTTCTGAAAATTATATAAATTATGAAAACCTGGCTATAGCACATGGCTACTGACAATTAATTTTGAATGGATCTACACTGTCAGCCGTTTGTCAGATATATGTTCTAAATCAAGCAAATCAGTATTTACATCTATAAAATATGAAACTGAATTGTGAAATGATTGCAAAATATTAAAAACATTACTGTTTATTTGAATACAAACTTTAGAGTCCATACCATTCATAACTAAGCAATATCATAATGACTCAGTTAAGATTAGATCAACAAGTGCTCAAATAACCAGCCATGTCTCACAGATGCTGGTAAACATGAGATAAATAACCAGTGTGCACTTTCTAGCTGCCAGACAGTCATGTGCAAAACGTGTCTATATATTGAGCTGCTTCTTCAACAGCGGAACAGTAATCACACAGCAGGAGTGAAGGACAGGCAAGGGACTAACTGACCAAAGGATTATGTTTATTTACCATTGTGCTGGATTATAAATTTTCCTTGGAAATACTCAGGTAAACTTGGGAAACAACTTCAAGATCAGTTCAGATTTTTTGTGCTTTTTCACATGATCAAACTCATTTGTTTTAAATGAGAAATATTTAAGCAAAGTCTTACACATTTGTTAATTGTGCCTTTGTACTGAAGTATAATGTATCATTAAGGAGAAGAGGTATAAAATCGATACAGATTTTCGAGGATGTAATATACATGATGAATATCTCTTTTCTTAGCAAGTGGTGTTATGCTGGTTGGCTTACTGTAAGCACAGTTTAGGGCCTGAGCCATTTCAACAACAGAACTTCTTTCAAACACAAGTTTACTTATTGAGAAATCTTGACACCTTTGTTTCCCCTCACAGGCCTGCAAAATGTCCAAAATACACTCAGTCTTGGTCACAGTTAAATATATTGAATGGAAAATGAAATATTAATCAATGTTGTCATTAAAAAAGAAAATATCAGTAGTTTTCCATTTCTCCTGTCTTGATGAGTTGATTAAAGACTTTTTTTGGTGTGTTCTCATAGGTCCCAGGAAAATACTGCAGATATATTTGCTGTGATATTAAGAGCTGGTTTTGTACGCTGTCAACCCAGCCACAGAAATGGTTGGAATGAAACCCATAGATGTTGCACCCTCTGCAGCAGTTAAGTTCTTTGGTGCTGGCACTGCAGGCTGCATTGCTGACCTTGTCACCTTTCCCTTGGATACTGCCAAAGTCAGACTACAGGTTAGAGCCACAATAATCTTTACAGTTAGGTTAATATGTACTGTGAAATGTCTTCTGATGAATATGCTAGCCTGCTGAATCTTTGAATGTGTAATTCATTCTATTATTCAGATCCAAGGAGAATCTCAGGTAGAGCATGGAGTCAGAGCGGTGAAGTATCGGGGAGTGTTTGGCACCATCACCACCATGGTGCATACCGAGGGACCCAGGAGCCTTTACAATGGCCTGGTGGCAGGACTCCAGAGGCAGATGAGCTTTGCCTCTGTCCGCATTGGTCTCTATGACTCTATGAAGCAATTTTACACTCGAGGCTCTGAGAGTGAGTTAAACCTAATGATTATAAATGATTGCCGTGTTACAAGAACAAAATGGGTTCTCATTCTCATGCTCTACAGGTGCAGGGATTGTTACTCGGCTGATGGCAGGCTGCACCACAGGAGCCATGGCTGTGGCTTTTGCTCAACCAACAGATGTGGTAAAGGTCCGTTTCCAAGCACAGGGACGCATGGCTGATGATGGGAAGAGATACAATAGCACCATAGATGCTTACAGAACGATTGCCCGTGATGAAGGAATGCGGGGCCTTTGGAAAGGTGCTTATAGTTATCATTCTAAAACATCACATTATATTTAATTGTTATCTTTAGAAAAAAATCCTCAACTGGGTTTGAAGTAACATTCTCTGATTTGTTCTAGGTTGTATTCCCAACATCACCCGTAATGCCATTGTAAACTGTGCAGAGCTGGTGACTTATGACGTGATCAAAGAACTCATCCTGAAGTATGACTTAATGACAGGTGAGACAAAATGCAAGCAAATTATTCTAGAAAATGCAGATAGCCACAGGATTAAATATTATGGAAGGACAAAACATTGTCTCTGTTCACCTACAGATAACCTGCCCTGCCACTTCACAGCTGCATTCGGAGCAGGCTTCTGCACAACCGTCGTAGCTTCACCTGTGGATGTAATTAAAACACGATTTATGAATTCAGGGATGGGCCAGTACAGCAATGCTATACACTGTGCTCTCATGATGTTGAGAAATGAGGGACCCACAGCCTTCTATAAGGGGTACGCTGGTACATTTCAGTGCTAGTTGCATGCTAGTAACTAAAACAAGAATAAAGTTTGGTTCCTTTTTTTTTTTTTTTTTTTTTTTTTCAGATCTTTCTTATTTTGTCTTTCATTTCTTTTAGGTTCATGCCTTCTTTCCTGAGACTGGGGTCCTGGAACATTGTAATGTTTGTGACATATGAACAGATTAAACGAGGTATGACAAGGGCACAACAGTACTGGGAATCTCCGTTTTGACCTCAGCCTTCCAGTCCGTCTCTTCAGACAGGACGACACAGACACAACTGAAAAGCCTTGAAGGCAGTGCAGCAGTAACGATGACATCAGTTTCATGAGTCTGGAAAAAAGACGCATGACTGAGGCCAAAAGGAAGCTGAACAGTTTCAGGGCCAATGGACATGTTATCAAGGTAGCATCTTATAGGAAGACTTAAACAAGATCTACTTAAAGAGTTCACATCTTCCTCCAGTGGATTACTGATAAACAAGACCCTACAGAGACTCTTTTGATCATGACAGGGAACTGTAAATCTTCTATAATCCTTAACATAAAGCTGGTTTTGCATTGTTGCAATATCAGAATGATTTTAGGACATTTCAGGACATTTTTAAAGGGCATTTCCAGCACTTCTTCCATTAAAAATGCTCATTTGGATATGAAGTGATAATTCCACAAAACTGTGTTTTATCTCTTATTCACATTTACTGAAACCTTGATTGGCTGGCTGTGAGCTTTGAAGAGTTTATTCATGTTTACAAGACTGAAGTGTGAGATCACAGGAATAATGCTATAGAATAATATTTTTGATAAATGTCAGGTTGTCTGTGTAAGCAGACACGTTGGGTCTGGTAGCACAGGCTTGAACAGTGACCACTGCATATGCGACACATCTTTACATTGTTTACACTATTTATCATTATTTGTGGTGGTCAGGATTTATGGGTTCAACGACGTTTACACACCTGTATATCAATGCAAAACTGTTTTATTGCTGGTCAATAAATTCCAATAAATTATATAATTATGTGTAAATATACTGTAGATATGAATAAAGTGCTCATTTTTATGTTTTGACTATGAATTTTGCTTATTTGTGATCAGGTAACCATCAGAGCTTCTTTAATTGCAGGAGAAATCCTTACATTACACCATATTATATATGAATGAATGATTTTTTTATTTGCATCATATATATACATGTGTGTGTGTGTGTGTATATATATATATATATATATATATATATATATATANATGTGTGTGTGTGTGTGTATATATATATATATATATATATATATATATATATACACACACATACAATACAGTTTATACAGATACAGTGATATTATATTTCATCAAAGAAAATAAACAGAAATCAAAGAAAATAAAAAAAGAGCAAATAAAAATTCCTTGTACATTGTAGTCATTAAACATATTAAAGAAATAAAACATCTTGCCTTCTCTTCCAGGCTTTGGAAACAAAATTAGCTAACTTAAAAAACCCCAAAACCAAACAGGAATTCCAATTTTCTATAGTCAGTCCATAAAAATCTTTCTGGGTCTCGCTCAAACATTTCATCAAACATTAATCCTTTCAAATCATCATAATAAGTGCAATACAAAAGAAAGTACGTCTCATCCTCAACCTCTCCCAACCCACACAAATCACACAGTCTACTTTCCTCCTATTAAGCATGCAGTGGAAGATAAGATTATGAACACAAATTGTTCCCTTGGGAGTTTTTCCCAAATGAGTCTCTGTGACCTTGACACTACATTTGTAAATGCACGTGCTAAGCAGATCAAACTGTCAAATATTGTGATATGCATAAATCAATCATTCCTGATACTGCTATATTGGTGCACTTACATAACAGGTTAATACATAAGGGGTAACAGGAGGACATAGAGTTGCACACGCCTCACTCCTGTTTATCTCACATTATTTATGGATTTAAGAATAAGCATTGTGATGCCTGTGGTGCCTCAGACAGCTGTGCAGATGATACACTGACAGGAGATTTCTGCTTCATTTGTTTAACCGTGGGGAGATGTTGGGCATGAACATATGGATCTAATTTAGTCAGGGATGTACACTGTGTTCCTGTTTATTCAGCATGAGTCAGCATTTACTCTGCAAATCTGTGCTCTGCATGTGCGGCATGGGAATTACAGTCCTTTTAAACAGATAACTGAAATGAGTTTGAGAAAATAATTTAATGTGGAAAAAAAATATGCCACTGTCTTTCATTAAACAGCTGAATTAAATCACTTTTTTGTGTTTTAATTTCTGTTCTGATATTAGCTGTGTGTGTCAGCATCTATTCTGTTGCCTTCACCGGAGTAAGAATTAAGAATTACTGAGAATAATAAAATTTGTAAAACAAATAGTAAAAATACACCCACAAGCTGTTTCTCCCTTGAACAGGTTTACAATAGCCTAGCTGTCTGAGCAGCAGGCAGCCACATTGCATATCTTTGGGGCCTCACCAGTAACACATGCCATCCATGACGTAACAACATCATAATAGCAGTATATAAAGTGGTGGCTTTCTTCTCTACGCTGCTGTATCCTGTCCAGTCATCAGCTCAGTCTTCTCATTCATTCTCTTCAGGCTTTGTCACTTTGAGAGGAATTTCATCCAGCTGAGTAACTTCTACAATTTAAATAATCACGGTACAATCACAGTTGTTAAAGCTGTTGATTGTTTCGTGCCACTGTTTTGCCTGTTTTGAGCTTATTTTACTCTTTTCCAGGATTTGGAGTATGTTTTTAAGAATCATCATTTTTGAATATTTTTCTATGGAAGAACAAGGAAACCAATTTATAGCTTGGAGTAAATTCAGCCAGAGGGACACCTTTAGAGAAGCTTGATCTCTAATGTTCTGTCCTAAATTGCTCCAATAAAGGTAAGAATTAATATTTGGGAGACTTAAATTGTAATTATTTTTATTGTATTATTGAATTTCTAAGGCTTGTTATAGCCAATGCAAGGGCCAGCTGCCTACTACTGGCTGGACAGGATGTACTCGACAGCTTTTTTTCAATTAGTGTCACTAGTTGGGTGTTCAGTGAGCAGATGATGCCCAACAGCTGTGATCTCAGTGAGGGCTAGTGAGTTAAATACAAAAGATGCCAAATTGATCATATAAAGCAATGAAATGAATATTATCTTGCCTGACAGGTTCAGATTTGTCTACATTTTAAGTTGGTACATAAATGCATTTTTTGGAATTTTTGGGGTCTGTTTTCAGATTCTGGTAAAGTTTCCTGTCTTGCATCCACATTATCTCCATTTACGCCACTCTTCAGTCCTCATATTAACATCTACAGCGAAAAATGGTTGGGTTTGGACCAGCAGACGTTCCACCATCAGCAGCAGTGAAGTTTGTTGGAGCTGGAACTGCAGCCTGCATCGCTGACCTCCTCACCTTTCCTTTGGACACAGCCAAAGTGCGGCTGCAGGTAAACAAACTCTAAAAGACACTTTTATGCTCCTACTTCAGATTTTGATTTTGACGCTACGCTAAGGTCCTCCATACCCTCTTTTAACATGTCAATTGACTCTCTGGACCTTTTATCCTGGACAGATCCAGGGTGAGGCCAGAGGCTGTGCAGCTCCAGGAACTGGCCCTTCAGTAAAGTATCGGGGAGTGTTTGGCACCATCACCACCATGGTCCGTACAGAGGGACCCAGGAGCCTTTACAATGGCCTGGTAGCAGGACTCCAGAGGCAGATGAGCTTTGCCTCTGTCCGTATTGGTCTCTATGACTCTGTAAAACAGTTCTACACTAAAGGCTCTGATCGTGAGTGTCTATAGATGACTTTTGTTTATTTAGATTGAAATGTTCTGCATCATCAGGTTTGACATTTTCCTCTTCTCTGCTTCAGATGTAAGCATGGGTAGTCGTTTGTTGGCTGGATGCACTACTGGTGCCATGGCAGTTGCTTTTGCTCAGCCTACAGATGTGGTGAAAGTCCGCTTCCAGGCACAGGCCAGGTCTCCAGGACATGGCAGGCGCTACTGTAGCACCATCGATGCTTATAAGACTATTGCTAAGGAAGAAGGCATTCAGGGCCTGTGGAAAGGTAGCTTGAGCCTAAAAGCCCCAGTATAATTTGAAAGACGTAAGGCGAAACAATAAAAGAACAAGCCAGTGAACGTGTCCTAGAACAATGTGTGCTGTATAGCTTTTATATAGTCTTTGGCTTTTCTACTTATGATACCTCCCCCCCCGGCTGTAATTGGCCCCAAATAACATGGCTGGTAGAGAGGCTGGACCAGCAGATGGAGCTCGACTGATGACACAACGAGCCATGTGACATTTGGACCAGCTATGGCCAAGAGGAGGTATCACAAGCAGAAAAGAGACAAAAGAATCATGCTCACCTTGAGGACCCTACACATAGAACACTGAAAAGAGCCTGAAACTCTGCATGTTGAGTCTCACAAGACATTATTTGGTCCTGAAAGTTCTACTTCATAGTCATAAGTATACTGGGGCCTTTAAGATGACTATTTAAGAGGACTAGCAGCATGTCCTTAAATTTCTTCTTCATCTGCATGCTATTTTGTACTTATCTCTCTGCCTTACAGGTACTGCTCCAAACATTGCACGCAATGCAATTGTTAACTGCACTGAACTGGTGACATATGACTTCATTAAGGACACACTTGTTAAGTCCACTCCCCTCACAGGTAAAACAGTGGCTTCAGCAAATAGGACTTGATGTAGTGCAGCAATGATTTTTCTCCAGCAGTGCAGTACCTTTCAGCTTTGTTTCCACAGATAATCTGCCCTGCCACTTTATATCAGCCTTTGGAGCAGGCTTATGCACAACAGTGATTGCCTCTCCGGTTGATGTGGCCAAGACGAGATATATGAACTCTGCTCTCGTTCAGTACAGCAGTGTCCTCAATTGTGCTGTTGCCATGGTGACCAAAGAGGGACCGCTTGCTTTTTACAAGGGGTAAGCATTTACAGCATGGGCACTGAAAATGAGAACATGGAGGACTGTGCTGTTAAATTTAATTAATTAATCATTTCCTTTTTCTGTTTTCTTGCCCTTAAGGTTCATGCCGTCTTTTTTGCGGCTGGGTTCCTGGAACGTGGTGATGTTTGTAACATATGAGCAGCTCAAACGGGCCATGATGGCAGCAAATCACAGAGCACTGTGATACTGTAATACTATAGTCATTATTCTCTGTAAGAGGGCTGATGTTTTACTACAGTTTATTCATTCTTTACAGATTCTTTCTATTATATATTTCAACTCCATACTTCATCATTTTTTAAAAAATTGTGTTGACATTGATAATGACAGAAATGAAATGTCATTAAATCAGCAACAGATTCATTATGATGGTGTCGGTGATTATTAATACTAAACAGTTAGAGCTTGTTTGATCAGACGCTTGCTGTCACCATGAAGCATCTTGGGAAACTGGGTGTTGAATGTGATGATGAGGTTTCCTCTCTGGGAAGGATTCTGGAACAGCGGCATTCCCTCTCCAGTCACCACTTTTTTGTATGTGGGGCTGTGTGGTATGAGAAAAACAATCAGAAAAAAACATGTTATCTTTAGTCATTATTGTGTAGGAGTATCTCTGTTTAACTGCATTGTTTCTACTTGAAAACATAATCTCTCCCCATAGCCTGCCATATAATAATATAATAATTTGTATATTCAATTACAAATTATCATGATTCATTTTACTGTGTATGATTGTGTGTTAATTTACAAAAGTGTGTGACAGACCCTGAATATGACAACCTGCTGATCTGTTTTTTTTTTTTTTTTTTTTTTTTTTGTTTGTTTTTGTTTTCAGTAATTATGATCACTCAGCAGCTTTTGTAATTACTTTTAAATTCATAGGACTGAAACATATTATACTTGGTGATGACAGTCAGAATTCCCCCTTGGCCCCAGCATAGTAAAACACTTACTGCACAATGGTATTGATGGGAATAGTGAGTAGCCTGCCATCTAGTGTCTCCACGTCCACAGAGAAGCCAGTCAAGGCCTGAGGGAAAAGCTATCAACTGTACTGTATACTCTGCTTAAACCACATTCATCTGTCACTCATAATAAAAACTATTATTCTGGCTCTTTTAAAAGACTCACCATCTCCAGAGAAATCTGTGCATTGTAGATGAGGTCATCGTGTTCCCTTACAAACAAGGGATGACTCTTCAGTCGCACGATAAACACAATATCCGCAGGGATGCTGTTCGGTCCCTAAAAATACAGAAAGTTGATCACCATGTAATCAGGCTTTTCCCCAAAAGTTGGAGTTGCCGATGAAATGTTACCAGAAGCAGTTTGTTAAATTCTGATTTGTTCAGTGTGTTGTTTGAAAATTGACCAAATCATATCAAACATGCATGCAGATCAGACTGTGTTAGTGCAGTATTAATGTTTGTAAATGTGGAGCACAACCTGCTTCTGGTTCTGAGTATCCTGCCAAATTTCATTCATATACTTAAAGTATTGCTGAATTATAACTACAATATAACTTGTAGAAATTCTTTTAAATGAGTGGAATTTAACAGAGATCAGCATTAACAAAAATGAAGCATCCAAGTTGGTTGACAGAAGAAGAAAAAAGTGTATATCTATGTACTATTAAGAAAATTAACCCCTAAGATTCATCCCATATCATCCCAACCATTCGTCCCATTCACTATTCTGCAAAAGGGCCACTGTCCATTATTACAACCCAGTATCCCAAAATATTTGTTCTTCATGTTTCATTATCAGAAAGTCTACACAACCTGATATTATTCAGACCCTATGCATGTTTCAGCTCTAATATGTATTGTGCTTCTCATCCATAAACTCTTCATGGTACACTGGACCCTTGCTGCACTTGTCTGTAAAGCTTATAAAACCCTGAAAGCTGAGTTTATATACAAGGGCAGAGAGCAGAAACAATCAGATCCATGATGCTTGAAAGAGGTTAGTAAATCAGAACCAGGGACAGCACCACAGGCCAAACCTACAACCACGTCTGTCAATGCTAATATGATTTTACCTGAGAAAATGTGCATACAGCAAGAAAAACAAAAAGAATGGCATTCTGATCTGACCAAAAGCTAGCCTGAAAGAAAATTCCTCAACCAAACTAGCCAAACTGGGGAACCAATTATAAATCTGCTCTTTATCTGAACACTCTCACAGAGGCCCTGATTGGTCAGGGGAAGATGCAGAGACAGCAGACTAAATCCCTTTTATCCCCATAAGTGGATCAATGGCATATAGGCCTTGTTCAAACTAATTAAAGACATATTGATTTTTCAATAGCATAAAAGGCAGCAAGACTGTTGAAATAAACATTTCCGTTAAGAAAATGACTTTAACAGAATAAAAACAACATGCCACACAAGCTAAACTAAATCCTCGTTCCTACCACACAGCTACAAAAGTATGGCAAATTCAAAATTCTAATTCTAAAAACACTCAAAAAAAAACAAAAAAAAAAGTGTTGCTAGCTCTCTTACCTGATCACCCTCCTCAGGGAAAGTTATCCTTGTTCCTTCATGCCATCCAGGCTTTACATCTATAGTCAGTATCTTGTCTTTGATACTGGAGGTGCATCCATCCTCATTCATAACCTGTTTATCAAATCAGGGAAATGATAGGTGACCTCTCAGTCAATGCATAAATGAATGAGTTTATCAATCAAATCAATAACGTGGTTATCAAACACACCCTGCGAGATATCTTAATCTTTTTTGTGCATCCATGGAAGAGATCATCCAGGGATAAGTGAAGGTCCCTCTCTATGGGAGAATCCTGCACCTTCACCCCTTTGCCCTGCGGTCCTCCAAACTGAAGAGGTGTTTCACTCCCATCCTTTGTGTAGAAGTCTGACAAACAAAACAATATTACTGTAACTAATGTGAAAAATCTGAATATGCCATAATGCACATATGGTGTAAACCCGTCCTTCTTACCTGCAAATGGGTTGTCGCTTCCAAAAAACTGCCTGAATGTTCTGCCTGGGTTCCCATGATAGACATATCCAGATGACCAGGCACCAGTTTGGTCAAACTCAGGCGGGATCCCGCCTTTTAGACCTTCTTCATCAAACTTGTCATAGACTGCCTTTTTTCGAACTATCATGAAAAATAAATCAAACAAAAAAGAAATTGTACATTTTCTTTGCTCTGAAAAATAATGCTCATGAAAAAAAAGGCAAGCAAATTAAAAAAAAAATAAAAATCTACAAACATGCTGTGGTCCACCATTTGTATATCATGCTGAATCACAGTGAGGCATGGTCATGTATGGAGAACCATCAGGCAAACACAATCAAGATCCCAGTCATGTCAATGTGTGAAAGATTTGTTACTCCAAAACGTTCTGTAGTAAATGGTTTTGATTTTTTGGGGGGATAATGATAAAAATAATAATAATAATATGTCACCATATGTTTGTGTTTAAAAAAAATCCATGGAAGAGATCATCCATGATCCTTGATAGATATTATAGAAAAAGCACAAGGTCAATCGTCACATAAGGATTCAAAGGATACTTTTGGGTAAGTTTATTAAAAGCTGACCAGTGATGATTGATCCAGTATTATTAAAAGCTGTGTAATGATGATTGATCCAGCATTCATAAAGTATCACTTACGGTCACTCAGAACCTCGTAAGCTTCAGATAGTTGACTGAACTTCTCGACGCTTCCAGGTTCTGTGTTAATACTGGGATGAAACTTTAACGCAAGACGTCGATATCTAGGATCATCAATCAGAAGCACAAACTTTAAATATGTCACAGCACTCACAACTCTGACTGTAATTCAGTTTTGACGCATATTTTACGTAAAAGGTGAACGTTAAGTAACAGACTTACGCCTTTTTGATATCTGAGTCAGTTGCGTTTCTGTTTATCTCCAGCGTCTCGTAATAATCTCTTCTCATGGTGGATTTAAGCATAACTTCAAAATCAGCAATCAAATTAAAGTTAAATAAAGCTTTGAGTTAATCTGCAAACATGTGCCGCTGATATGAAAAAGCAACAGTTGTTTTGCTTGGTAGCCATGGTAACGAGGCGGCGCTCAAGAGCCGCTGATTGGCCAAATCGACCATAAATAGCCTGTACTTTTTTGGAACCCTTATCAGTTTTATTATTACAATTACAACTACAAACTAAAAAAAAAAAAAAAAAAAANAAAAAAAAAAAAAAAAAAAGAAGCAGAAGAAGCTAGAGCAGGAGAAAAAGAATTTGTATTAATGATGTGTGAATTTATGTTTTAACTTTTCTGTATGGTGTTGCAATCTGATAAATTTGTGATGTACGGAGATCTTGAGTGTCCTGAACGGCGCCTATAAATAAAATGTTTATTATTATTATTATTATTATTATTATTATTATTATTATTATGTACATATTATAATAATAGCTCTGGATCTAGTCTAACCAGCTGGACGTGCCAGGCTGTTCACTGGCAGCCATCCAGTCCTGCTGACAGGTTTCCATCTAGTTCAGCAGGTCGAATGCATGTCTTACAGCAGTCAATAAGACACTGTTGAATTCCAACAGCAGTGACAAGTGTATTTTATTCTTTCATTTAAAATAATTCCAGACAGAAACGTTAAGGACTAGTATGCAATATAAATCGATGGACTTTCCTCTGTAAGGTTACACACAACAAAAATTGCACTTTCAGTATGATCAAACTGCACTGCGAGGCGGTTCAGGAATAGGGGGGAGCTCTCCAGTGTGAACTGATTCTATAAAAGGATCGATGTACAGCATATTTTAGTAGCAATTTAGGACACATCCCAAAAGAGAAGATATTAACGTGTGTAAAAAAGAAACATGAATCCAATAGAAATAAATATTACAAGTCATTGTGGATTAAATACACATGTAGAATCATCACTAACAAAAGATCAATGCCAAAAACAAATAAAAAAGCAAAAGAAAAAAAAGTTTAAAGTGTTCATAAAACATCATGCCAAACTTAACAAAACTAGGTAAACCCAAAACCAAGGAAGCCCTCTACAATTAAACTCCAAAAGGCATTTCTTCATAACTACTGTTTATCATGGGGCTGAAACAATTATGTTTCTTATTATGACAATATTTCCCTCAAACACTAATCTTTGACTATCTTTTAATCTATGACAGCTGCAGTCTTCAGAGGAAAAAAAAAATTAAAGATCTATCCAAATAAAAAGGTAACAGAAAACAGAAGCTAAGCCAACCATCGCTTATCTGAAACGGCGAGGCTGGGAGGAGGGGCAGGAAGGTAATGTGGCTGGTGTGATGAACTTTGCCCTTACAGTATGAGTCATGTGGTTGTGCTGGCACTGTTACCATACAGTGTGTGTGGCTGTGTGCTTTCAGTGCTTTGACTCATTATATCATGCTGGTGCATGGTGCTGGTGGAGGTCTTAAAGCTCAAAAGATGTCAGTGGTTTTAAAATACCACTGACACCTCCAACTGCATTGTGGGTGTAGAGTCGACAGCTCAACGCTGAACGCTCCCGCCTCTACCCGTTCATTTCAACACAATCCTTTTACTCCTACTACTCCCTATAAAAATAATGCAAGTAGCACGATTCATGAATGAAAGCTTGCTAGTTGCAGGCAACAACACAACAAAGAATGCTAATGGGCAAATGTATATGAAATCGATATACTTTTTCTTAATTTAAAGCAATATTTAAGTTTTTACAGTTGACAACAGGAGGTTTCACAGGCAGAGCTGTAGCTATGAATTCTTTTCTAATAGGAGTGTGTTAAAATCCTTCAGAGAATTACGAATTTGAGGGCATTTTTGATGAGATAGCAGATTTCCATGGTGGAAAGGATAAGAGGCGTAGTGTTCTCTTCCAGGCTGAGGAATGGCGTGGGCATACTGAGGCGTACAGATATCGAAAAGTGACTGGGTTTGAGAAAATGAGCCAGTACGAGAAATACTGAGCCATGACATAAACCGTTATTAGCAGGTGCAGCCTCCTTCGCTGGCGGGCATTTCTGGTGGCTTTTCCAGCTTTATGTCAATCACTGAAGGGTTTGAGAGTTAAGGAATGCCAACAAACAGGAAATACAATTTTCAAATGTAAAATGTAATGATACAGTGAAAGCAATCTAGTGTGTTGCGGTATTTTTTCTGTTTAGTGCACCAAATATGCATTATACCACCCATGACCCCAAAATCTTGATACATACCGAACCCCGAGATTTCTAAACAGCTGCAATCCTAATGTACAGGACCCAGCTCAGATTCTGTACCAACAGAATCTGAGCTGGTTAAGATTATAGCCAGGGAGGAAGTCAGTGATCAGGAGCACAGTTTGGGGTGGTAATCTAAAATGCATGAAGTCTGACACAGTAGTGAACCGTCTCAGTGCTGCACTAGATATTCCTCCTTGAATATCCTACGTATGGCGTAACAGAACACTGACTCTCTTCATATCAGACACAACAGCTGACATGTACACAAAGGATACTGTCTTCTCTGCTCTTGTCCTGTGTGGTGTCCATGCCAGGGAGGGCGGCAGCCACACGCCGGAAAAGCTGCACGGAAACAAACAAAACAGATATAACCTGTCAGCAGAGAACAATGCATCCATGACGTGATGATAAAAATCAGGATTTTATGATGTGCACATTCGCATTACACGATTACAGCATAATGTTTACTTGTCACACAGAGGAAGAAGCCCATTCGAGCTTGTCCACCTTTGATTTGAATTTAGCAGCAGTATGAGCTACAGTAAGCTGATGTTTTATTTCATCCCTGTACAAGTGGCTTGCAAGGAGGATGCACAGCGCCCTCCACAAATACTGGCAACCTTGGTAAATAAAAGTAAAATGGACTGTGAAAAAAAAAATCTTTATTCTTTATCCTCTTGATGTTTCATTCAAAATATAATAAAAATACAACTTTTAGTAAAATAACTGAAAGGAAAAAGAAACTCTTATCATGAAACAAACATTTTTCTCAATTGGTCTGGTGGCATCTGATCGTGGTTTTGGAGACTTTGTGACCCCAAAACCCAACTAACGTCTGCAATTCCCCAGCTGTGATGCTTGGAGATTCTTTGGCCACTCGAACCAACATCCTCACTGTGGAATCGATATGGACACGTCCTCTTCCAGGCCCATTAAGAAAAATGTTTGTTTCATAAGAATTTCTTTTTTCCTTTCAATTATTTTACTTTACTTAAAAGTTATAGTTTTGTTAATATTTTGAATGAAAGATCAAAAAGATAAAGAATAAAGACATTTTGCTTTTACGTACTAAGGTTGTTGGAGGTTATGGAGGCCACTGTAAATGTGATTTACTGAGACATTTCATTGATGAGTTTTCAGGGATTTATGAATTTGTAAGAATTTTTTTTTTTAAAGTATGATGATGTTTTGTATGTCTATTCCAATCAATAGGTAACAAGTATCACTTGGAGCTACAGTTGGTTACATGCAGATTTCACAGGAACATATTTATTATTTCTGCACTATTCAATGGAGGGAGAATGTTTATAAACCCTCAACTGCCTCTGAGGCTTTAAAAATGAAAGGTTGCCCAATGCAGATCATTACTTAAAGCAGGTGGGTGAGAGCCAAGAGAAAGCCAATGTTGAAGGCACACCTTTAAGCACGCATGCGTGTGTGAAATAAAAGCCAAAAGAAGAGAGCATGAGCACTATGAACACATACACACACACACACACACAGAAATGTGCACGCGCTCTACCTGTTTGACATTGTAGCCTGTCTTTGCACTTGTTTCAATAAACAGAACATTCATCTCTTTTGCTCTCTGCTCTCCCTCCTCTGTGGTTATCTGTCTGTGATGAGCCACAGGTCACCACACAAAACACACCCACACCCACAGGGACACACACACCGCCACAGACACAAACAANACAGGTCACCACACAAAACACACCCACACCCACAGGGACACACACACCGCCACAGACACAAACAAGAAGACAAGAAAAAAATACAGACTGATTATGTTAAAAGTGGATGAACAAGTCGTGCTCCTTCCTACTGCGACTGCCGCCTTCGCTTAAGTCCAAATACCTCGGAACCGTTCAGAGAGTCGGCTGAGCTTCACATTAGAGGAACGTCACTTTCAAATTTGGAGCGAATGACTCCAAGCTCCAGGTATTAGTAAAGCTTGCAAATTTACCCGCCGCCTGCTGTGGCAGATTCAAATAAGCTCTTTTGTTAACACCTGCCGGGCACTGACAGGTGACATTTGGAGGGAGAACCAAGGCAGCAGCTGCTGCAGTAGGACTACAGAGCACGACTCACGCAGGCTCTTACCTGCTTCACGTTGTAGCCCGCTTTCGCACTAGTCTCAATAAACATTACATTTAGTTCTTTGGCTTTCCTCTCACCCTCTTCAATAGATACTTGCCTGTGGTAGAAAAGGGGGGGGGGGGGGGGGG